>JAHWFP010169984.1:62919-80459 GCA_023313725.1 Lithobius niger
GATTAACCTTGGCGGCCTTTCCCTGGTGGAATGATATCACTACCTTCAAAGGCCGACCGTTTTTGGAAACTTGGCGGGTTTTTCTACCAGTTTTGGTTGGATATCACAATTTTGATAGGACTGTGAACGTACATAAGGTTATACTGTCTGTTTAAGAAGGTTCAATCCCATTTTTGCACACACTGGCTATTCACTGCGCTCACTCAATCAGCGCTCCCCTTCAGTTGTTTTGTTTATCCCTGCACCTTCGCCTTAATTTTTCAAGATTTCGTTCAAATTTAGTCATGCAGAAACCCCCGAAGATCGCTGTTACTAAAACAGCAGAACGTGAAGCATTTTATTCAAAGGGTTTCAAAGGGTTTAACGAGCGTTAACCACTCCTGGTCATCTGCCCGAAGCCCTAAGGCCCTATGTCTGCAACAGCCAGATTCCCAGGCGGTCACCCACCCAAGCATTTTATTTTTGGGTTATTAACAAAAAACCCATTAGCTCGTGTATGCTCGTATTGTTGTGTAACCATCATCTAACGTGCATCCCTTTATTCTTACGCAATCCACGGCAACGTTAATGTTTCTTTATTTTGTCCTTCGTTACAGTTCAGTTTTTAGCTCATCCAGGCTTTTACAATAAATCTAAGGACCAGTCTTGATTGTTCCAGCCATTGTTGCTTAAAATCTTTGGTTGCAACTTGGAAAAGAAACGAAATTTAAATTCGCCGGTGGCGAATTTCAAAACCCTCCCACGCATTTGTTGTGACCCCTACAACCCCCAAACCAACAAAAGGACCATCCTCAGATCACCATGCATCCGTGTGCAAAAGTTCAGGTACGTAGGCCTTCTCAATTTTGCGCTAGCCATGAGCAAAAAGTCTAAGGGATTTAACATGGGAAAAATCTTATTAGCTAGCTAGTCAGCTAGCTAGCTAGTTAGACAGTAACATAAAAACAACGTTATTGACGCTTCTTTCTTCTTTTTCTTTATGATTGGTGGACACTCATCCTTTAAATTATGGTTTTTCTTAATCTCTGACCCTTCCCCTTACATTTTCCACAATTTGAAACATTTCTGTCGCATTGGGATTTATCCTCAACATGCCAAAATAAGCTTTCAGTTGCTTACAGTTAACAGACACATGTCTGCTAGTGAGCCGCCTTTTAATCATTAACAATCAATTTAATGATTGTTAATGATAAAAAGATTATTAACAATCATCGGATGTTTACAATGGGATGATCTACTGTTACTTGGCGGCGACACACTAGCGTGTGTCTAGATGTGTGTGATGCCCTATTTAGAATTAATATTAGTTTTCACAAAATGTATATCACACTTACCACCAAATTATTAATCTGCAGTTAACGTGAGTTACTTGAATAAGAAAGTGTAGTCAACTCTTAAAGTAAAAAAAAAAAAACTAACTCTAGATAAAACGTATACCTCAGTGTGGTATAGTCCACAGCAGCACTGTCTTCATTGAGGCTCATTTCATACAAACTAATTTTAATTCTGAAAATGTGCGCATTCATTCACATAATTTATACTCCCCTTCACATTCTTAACTCAAATTCTAAAAAAGAAAAGAAAAATTCTAAAACTATTATTTTCACGTTAACTTCTATGAATAATGAGAATATAGTTAAATTCATGCATACTTGCAAGAAGAATAGCTTTTGATGGCAGTAAATCTTACATTTTCTTGTCAACAGTCCTAATGATGCTTATCCAAGCGTGGGAAGAGGGCTCTCTGTGCCCAGATAGCCCCTCTCCCAACAATCCAGGGTTCGCAAAGTCTCGGTCTGAGGGGTTAAGCTTGGGTTTAATTGCAGGAGTTCAAGAGCAGACGTCTCCATACCAGGCTGGCTGGAGCTTTTCTTAGTCAACAATACTCTGCGACGAGCGGACAGCGGGAAAAGAAGGCATGCGCTGTCAGGTGCATGGCTCCATCTCGGGGCGCACCCTGACACTAGCAGCTCGTAAGATACATAAAGTAAATTCGCCAGAACTAAAAGTTTCTTCACTGAACAAAAACTTTTTACCCTTTGTACCATTAATGTTAAACTGATCAAGTTTAACCCAACAAATAAAGAAAGACTCGTTTATACCGGCAAGCAGAAAAAGGCTTTTTATGATTTAAATAGCATGGTCTATAGGACTTGCGGGAACTTTTCGGCAAAATCTTTTCCACGATATTAAAGCCTTAGCATACTTGTGTCCTAAGAATGAACGTTAAAAACAGTCCTAGGACCCCGAGGTCAGCAGCTGAGTGGCGACAGGCGTAGTCTCCTAGCCAAGAGAATGCAAACTTGAACTTCTCTGCACAAACCTATGCCTAATAAAGAAAAAAAGATATTCTCTTTCCATGACAGGGTTCCAACCACAATAGGAGAATACATTCATCCTTACCAGTCAAGCACTTTTCAATATGTTTTAAATTTCTCTTGAAAGTGCAACTCGGCAGAGCCGAAGAGGTATATTAATTGCTAGCCTAAACTCAAATACGGTTGAGAATTAAAAACAATTTTTTTAAACTCAGATTGTCCATGCGCAGGGAAACACCCCTCTTACTTATAAATGCTTAGTGTGGTTACAATTTACCTTCGAGAAGGCACGTATCTTCACTAAAGAAATGGCAAATTCGGTCATGCCAATCCACATGTTCTGTTTTTTCTTTGAACAGTTCTTCATTGCCCCATGGCTGGGGGATAATTACTCTGTCAAGAAAGAAAAGGAATTTTAACACTGCTCAAAATTAGTTTTAATACCCTAAAATACTAACCTTCAGTAATGTGCGCTGACTTTGTACCAGTGCATTGGTGGGGGGGGGGGGGCGTCAGCTAGAACTCGATGTTATATTAAGTGTTATACCTACTATTTAAAAATTAGGTATCCAGAAATGTATCCACCTACTACGAGGGACATTTTCACCATATGTTGCAACAAATTCTCTTTTCTTATGCAACTTCGATTAACTAAATGGTTCTTTCCAGTGTTTTTCTACCATTTTTGCCATTTTGTGGGTCTTCTCTAAAACAATAACACAATACCACCAACGTAGAACAAACACAGATCAACAATTAACTTTTCGGAGAACTCCAATCTCCTTCTTCAAAATAATGCCAAAACCACGAAAAGGTTTGTTTACATCTCAGCGTCTTTAGTCGAATCCAAATTTGAACGCTCGCGCACGTCAGCAAGACCACTGATCTGTCAGTGGAACTGGACTGCCCCCTCTCTGTCCAGGGCCGCGCCAAGTTCAGGCCTAACCAGCAGGTTGATGTTGGTGTAGCTGGGGGATGCAATGTTCATGAGAGGGACCCCTTTCATCTCAAACTGTTTGATGACGAGAGATTCTAATGCCCGAAGGTCGTTGTCATGGAGGGCATTGGACTTAAGCAGAACAGCGGTCTTGTCCCAGGCTACTGTATGTTGAGAGTTCAAAGAATGCATGGCAATGCCATTGGTTGGATCAGACCAACCTGAGCAAAACTAAGATTAAACAAAATATTTATTTAAGGAAAAAAAATATACCCATCCAGACTTAGCGACGAATGATTTCACCTTCCTTTGTTCCATCAGGGTTATAACCACACCTTTGGAACATGTGGATTCAATGGATTTCAGCGTTTCCTGGAATTTGTTGCTCATATTTTCGCCACTTTGCGACACGCAACTGCTTCTTCCTTCATTACGTCTGGATTGTAAGAAAGATCATTTTGAAAAAAAAAAAAATTTTTCTCATTTCCAGGTTTCATTATTTATTAATTTTTTCCATCAGTCGTTTACAGCGAATTTTTTGTCGGCGTCGAATATTTTGTTAGCTATAGCTGCAGGTTTGATGCGCTCCCAGACGACGCCATGGCGCTAGAAGCGAAAGGAACAATTTTGCTAGGTAATTCCAATCAGAAATTGCTAGTATCTTTTACATGCCACAATCGACATGAGCATAAGGCATCACAGGACCCGATTTAATACTTCCTGAATATGCCAGGGATGGCTGAGGTCAGGATCGAACCCGGGACCTCTTGCTCATTAGATCGTCATGCTAACCATTAGCTTGTTTTAACATGCTCACTTTTCTTGTTTTGTGACATCACCTTTATCGGAATTCTCAGAAATCTCGGAAATCATTTTTGCCTTGTCGACTATGCCCTCGAACCCGTGGCTAGCCGAGTGGTGGGTGACATTTTTGCTCGTATCCAGCGTCCTGGTGAAGAGCTCTGACCAAACTCCCGGTGCAACTGAGGATGCATGGGTGAATACACATCTTTTGTTTTGGGCGATGGCGTATTACAGGTGTTAGAATATTTGCAATCATAGGTTTTATTTTCACTTTCACTTACTTTCGTTGTCTTCTACGTTCGATTTGCATTTGATCTAGGTATTACAGAAAGAGTGGCGGCTCCATAGTTCTTTCTCCCTTGGAGGAGGAAAGTTTCTTGCTCGCATCGCGAGGTGGCAGAGCGGGCAGGTTAGATGGATTGCCGACAAGTGGTGGAATTTGGGGATTTCCGACAAGCGGCGGATTTAATGATTTGCTGACAGTTGCCGCGATCGAAGCAGCAAATTCCACGAATTTATTCCCGAGACACACTAAATTTATCGTCAAAATTGGAGTTTAAAGATTTCGATAGCTTAGCTTTAAGTACATCCATCTTTGTGTTAACGTGAGCGGCTGTCCGCCTTTCACACCGAGATAACAAAGCTGAAATCAATGGGGGGGGGGGGGGGCAGCGGAGGAGAAACTCCGGAAGGGTGAAGATCCCACAATAGAAGGACCATCACATACATCGTCAGCTTTGTTGTTGGCATTCAGTTGAAGAAAAACAGCACGTACAGTGGGATCTACACTCATAAGTTCAAGTCTTAATTCCAACGGAGTTTTAGACTTTTTGGGATCAGGTACTGGTGTAGAAGGAAGAGAATCAATCGAAACGGACCTGCTACATTGCACTTTGCATTGCTTAGAGTATTTCCAGGTTTTACGAATGTTTATGATAGTATCGGAAACACGGAAAAAACAATTTTACTAAGAAAAACATCAACACGTCTGTACACGATCATGCCCGAAGCGATATGACCTTAATCAGGGTTTGTACAATACATAAGTGTGAAAACTAATTAGGCCTAAAGAACTGTCAAGGACCAAAATTAAAAAAATTCAAGGACTTTTCAAGGTCCTATTGCAATTTATATTGTTGTGATTTTATGCATTAAATTTTTAGTTGGGAAAGAAATAAGGATTAGTTTGTGTTCTAAAGCTAAAAAAAAATAGAGTCAGTCATTAATTTATTTGCACTTTTTCTTTGTTACACCTACTACGGCAATAATAATCATTCCAATAGGCCGATATAACATTTCAACAAAGACGCTTGACCATTTTTTTAAAGCTTTCTGTTTTTCGTCAGTTTCCAGGCATGACATCAATTTTAAGCTGTCATTTTAAGGTTGTAAAACGCTACCATCCTTCCTGCAGAATAGTCCGACAGCCAACTTCGTATGCTTTATAGACCTACCGTGCACGAACAAAACAAATCAACGTTAATTAATGTTTTACGAAATACGAAACTGTTTCCAAGAGAATCTTTCAATAATCGAACATCGAACTAAGAATGGGGAATTTCAAGGACTTTCAAGGAACTTTCTGAAAATTATGACATCTCAAAGACTTTTCAAGGTCTTGAAAATTGGTATTTCAAGTTCAAGCACTTTCAAGGTTTTCAAGCACCTATACAAACCCTGCTTATCAGCGGCCTGCCAGCGTTTATAAGTAAACTCAGAGCTACGGGTGTACGGTTTTAATATTTTGGGTTCGATTCGATTTCGATCGATTTTGGGGAAGAACACCTTGATTTCAATTATTGTTCGATTTCGAATTTCATTTTTTTCTTTTGTAATTTTAAACTATTTTGTTTTTCAGTTTGTATATATAACGGCTAGGCTATAAAAAAAATTCAAGTTTCAGTAATTACATGCCTGTAAACTAATGTTACTCCAATACTTGCGAACTAAACTTTGAATTGTGTGTACATTTATTACGCAAAACTACATGTTGGTATTAACACGAAGTTAGAAAGCAAGTTTACACCCCCCCCCCACCTCCTTTTGAATAGCATCATCCTTAGATCTTATTTAGTCAAATTTAATTCATAGATTGTGAAAGTTTGGTCAATTTATTGCCGCTTAGTTGATTGCTAAACTTACAATGGATTCTAAAACGAAACTTTGTACTGCTGTAATTTGAGGGCAAGTTTTAGGGCAAAGGGCTACTTACTTTAGCAATGGTTAACATGGTACCATACATAGTTGCCACATAAAACCAAATCATTACAAACTTTTGTCTAAAGCTAATGTTTTACTTGATTCTAATTTTTAAATAGGGTGTTTATTAAAAAAAATTCACAAAATTGAAAATATTCATCTCGTTACTCCATGAGGATCTCGTTAATCATTGGGAATCTCGTTACTCTACGATAATCGACTTTTTCGTTTTTTATTTGGAAGGATTTGATTCGATTTCGACAACATAAGGAAATCTAAATTGAATCGAAAGTTTCAATTTTGCACAGTACTACTCAGAGCAGCACCACCGGCAGGAGCTAGAGGGAACTAGATTATTGGATATATAATTAAATAAATTTAATTGGGGATTGAAAAGAGCAAAATAAGCTTTTGCAGATGGTAAAATATATTACATGCAGATGCACATATATTACATACATATACGGATGGCCCACAAATCCCTGCATCCAAGATCAAATCCAAGTTTGAAAAACTGCACCCTAATTTTGAAGTTTTTTTGAAAATACACTTGTTTGATGCAGTCATTTATGACACACGTAAAAATCAGTGTCTACATCGACTGAATAGTCAACTGTCCACTAGAAGGAGAATTGAAACGAGTGTAATTACCTAATTACCTTATCCTTCCCTGGGAAACTAGGACGAGTTTAAACGTCCCAACAAAGTAGGAGATTTCACCGAATTGTAGGCAGGGAAAGCTGCCTCAAGAAAGCTTACTTTGATTGCGTAAACTGTTCAAGCAATGCAAGGTTACACAGCGCAAAAGATAATAGAAAAATTTTACATAATACCTATTTTATGGGCCAACTAGTTTATTGATATTTATTAAGGCTGCACCGATACAGAGCTGCCGAGCCAATTCTTGCTGAGCAGAGCATGATTGGCAATGCTTGGTATACCGAGCAATTACATCCATTTTACCGAGCCGAGCAGGGTGCTATTGGCACGCGATCCTGGAGCCAATGGACCTTGAACGCAAGCTTCATTTTGGAAGATTCCAGTTGATGATTATGGTCTATGCTTGGTTCCTGCTGCAGGAAGGTTGAACGACTACTATAGAATTCAATACGGAACTAAATTTACAGGTAATTCGTGCAGAAACCTTCATCAAGGAACCTCAGTTTTTTAGTGTCAACAGCACTCATTTAATTGTTTTGAAAGGTCAATTGTTAAAATATTTATTAGCTCAAAAGTAACTTAACTCATAATAAAAATTAATTTTTTTGTTATAATAATGGTTGTTAATGCAGGTTTATTTGGGCCACACCAGATATGATGCCGATATGTTATCAATTACAGTAAGCGAAACTAATAGTAGCCTATGGTTGCTGCTGTACCAGGATATTTTAGTGAAAAGAATTGTCCTATCTATAAGTCTGCTTGGCATTTAGCGAGTGCTGATTACAGGGATGTTGCCAGTGTAAAAAACATGAGTGTGGGTATGAAAAAAAAAAGGCAAAATGCAGTAACGAAGTAAAAAAAAAAAATGAAATTGTCAGTCTTCATTTTGGGCCCAGAATTGCGTAGGCTTGTCTGTTATTAGGACACGAAAACAAAATGGATTGGTTTACTGCCAGAGTCGCTTTGAATTCGCTCTTGCTCTCTTGCGTGAAATTACAAGAAAATTACAATGGTTACTACAAAAGAAAAAAATGTTTTAAATAATTGTGAAACTGGTGTGATATATGAAAACGAAGAATGCAAAAATGAAACGCAGGTATGTGAAAAAGGTTTTAAAAAATGGAAAGCGGGTATGTGAAAAATGTGAAAAAATGAAAAAGTTGGAATGTGAGAAATTGTGAAAAAAAAAAAAAAAGCTGGTACTCCCAGTAGCACCACTGTGATAACCGTAAATCGTGTATTAAACGCCCAATCGGAGCTAAAGCCCACCCCCTAAAATGCTTTAAGGTCAAAATCATGAAATAACGGGGCTAAAGCCCTCCCATTCTATTTTCGTTTTTCTGCTCCAAAATTAACCAAAAGCATCTAACAATTTGTTTATCACATAACTACATTATTATTTTTTTTTATCATAGTAGAGCTTTTAACAATAATTAGTGGTAGACCATTGACTAGGCAATCACTGTGTCCTAACCTACATAATCAAACTAAGTACTTTGAACAGTAACTTGGAATTGGGTAAATAACATGGATAACGTTATTTTCTCAGTCTCTAACATAACCCGTGTGACCCAAAAGGTTTATTCCTTCTCTTCAACATTACTGTCCTTGAATTCAGTAGTTTTCTAACCTCCTAACTTAAAAGTTATCTTAGGCCAGGATTTCAAACGATGTACCGCTGATCAGAACAAAAATTTTCTTTTATATTTACGTAGGAATATTATGTAGTAATAATCAATATCACGTGGGGAAAATCAAAATTATGCTATAAAACCATTTGTTTGTCAAACAGAGGGCTGCGGCTTAATTTCACGTTACATTAAAAACTGTTCTACGGCTCAGTTCTGCAAAGACCAATTTCCAGAAAAAAAAACCCGATTAGTCATATTAAATTATATGAAAACACTTATATCACCTCCAAGAATGTTTCAACAACAGTTCACTTAAATTTTCGAGGAAGAAAACACTGTTCCTCTTCTTCAGAAGACCACACCACAGCATAGAGCAGATTTTAGGTCAAAAATCTCTGGAAATGTTCAAAATACGCTAGAAAACAATGTCCAAAAAAATTGGCTGTTAAAAAAAAATTTGGGGGATACAATTTTGTGAAATACTACACGTGGGGGTCCCGTGAGACCACTGTTGGTCGTTCTATGGTTAACTCCTTAAGCCCATGGGTGTTTATTACGCGATTTACAGTACTAAGGCCAAACAAAAAAAATTGTTTGGTTTGCGTTACACAGTTAAAAAAAGTAGGATCGGTCGGTCAGAAAATTCTTTTTTTTTTTTGTTACTAAATCAGAAAGTCTTTACTTCAAAAATGGTGATTTAATATTTTTTTATGCAATAACGATACATTCATGTTCACGGAGCATTATTTTTCCTTTTTCAGGAAGCATTTGAACCATTTTTGTATCATAGGATGGAGCGTCAAATTGGGGAGGGGTAAAAAAAGTTTAGGGTCGGCTCATAAAAATAGGGTCGGTCGGGTAACGCAAACCAAACCATTTATTTTTTTGGCCTAAAGCTGCTCGGCAGCACTGATCGGCTCGGTTTTGTTCGATGTACCAGGCATTTTTTGAGTGCTCGGCTCGGGATCGGCTCGGCAGGAAAAAATGTGCTCGGTATAGCCTTAATATTTATTTATCTCATTAATTTTGTTGATTCTTTGCACCACTTACCGTTCTTTTGAAACCAGAGGCTTGCAATCTTGTACTGCATTCACTGGTTTGAGTCCCATGGCTTCAAGTTTTTCAACGGCATCATTTTCAATAATTTTTCTTTGACCTTGTAGTTTCCATGTCTCTTTGAACAACCATTTCATATTTAGCTTTGCCAAGGGAGCGGTCAATCTCATGATGAATACCAGTAAAACTTGAAGGGTACTGAAACAATGGACATAGATTAATAAGCAACGGAATGCTAAACGATGCCAAATGTATATCTTATATTCTCACATGGCCAGTCTTTAATACCGACTGTTTTCGTTTACCCTTTACCTTGTAACTTATTCTTTGGTAACAGCGTGCCAATTCTGCCATGACCAACCAAAGCCAAAACAATATTTCTCAGCCAGTGCCATGTCATATTAACCTGGAAAGCCGTGCGTGCATCATCAATCCTTTTGGAAGTTTCCATCAAACTTCACTCAAACCTTCAGTTTTCCATTTTTTTAAATGAATTTTGCTATTCCAATTCATCGTTTTAAACTCATTAAGTTACAAGTATCATCCCAAAAATTTCCAAAGCGACATTCGAGTACATTTAGAGAAAACTAAAATTCGTGCTTCAGTACTGACAACTAGGTGTCCAACCTCATACGAAAACAGCACAAACCACTCACTATTTTTGGCAAGTTAAAATCACAATGACAATATCAGTTTCCAACCCTTTATGAAACCAACCTAAACTAACTGCATCCTCAATTTCTCCTCCCCCCCCCCCCCATGTCCACCAAGAAGGCATTGTACAAAAATGAAATTAAACGCGTCAAAAACCGATCCATGGACCGTGCCACCCTCCGCTCAGCCACTACTCAAGTAAAAGAAAAATTCAGGTTGAACCACTGCTCAGTGCATTTTCCACCTCCCTCAAGAGCAAAATCGCAAGAAAATACCAAATTATCCGATAAAACTGTCACCATCTCATACCTGCAAGCAGTCTCTAAACCCATTTGATGTATCCTCTGCAAGGCCAACATTCATACAAGATTCTCCATACACCCCAACATCAAAACACTTTCCACCACGACCACCCCCCACCATCTAATGTTGTAAATCGTTATTCCATGCCTACAGCGCCCCATCACCTACTTAGGGCACACGAAACACTCAAATCAAAATTCGAAACACTGAACACAAATCAGACGTACAATAATTCTTCCTCAACGACGGGTTTGAAGTACATTTCTTATACACAGGCCACCTTCCAGACTTTAAAGATACTGAAATCCTTTCAAGAGAAGACACTCTATGCCGGGCTTGCCCTGGAATCATCGCGATTGAACTCCAAAAACCAAGACCCTGCAATTTCACTAAAGGGGTCTTTAGCCATATAAAAGCACTCATCCCCCACCATCTCCAGCAAAAATCCATCACTGCACTGAAGCAGACACAAGCCGGCCCAATGACAACAGGGCCCATAAAACCATTAAATTCAAACCCACTGAACAGCCACCACCAACCATGACACACAAGGAAGGAAGACTGGATGTAATGATCCAAGTTTTCACAAAATACGAGCAAATAGTGTAAATAATATTTTTTGGCCTGACGAATAAACTAGGAATGGATTGAAAATTCGCTAACGCACAATTCCCAGTTGAGTGAGTTAAACTTTTATTCTACTTCTGAACACTATGAAGCCACAGCGTAAAATGCCGATTTTTAATGGATCAGCTTGAGTTGTTTGGGGACTGTTTGAACTTGTGAATGACCTTGACATGTCCGTTCAAGTTCATCACGTTTACAACGTTTTACCTGAATGTCTTAGGCTACTAGGTATATTTTAAATATGTTGGAAAGCATTACACGATGTCACCCCAAAAGACGGAACAAAAATCAGTTGATAACTAAACGTTATAGACAACAAAGAACACCGCTAAAAAATAAGGGCAGCGTGTCAGGCAGGACAGTATTTCTAACAACTCACTGCTAGACCGTGAAAATCGCTCCTCACACCATGCCCTTTTTTTTGCGCTTTTCATTTGTCTGTAATGATTGCAGTTATTAACAGATTTTCTTTCTGCCTCTTGGGCTGGCGTTGTCTAATGATTCCATACATCTTTCAAATTTACACCATTGGTCTATGATGCCCAGGTAAAAAGTTAGAAACGTGATGACCTTGAACGTACACATCAAGGTAAATCAAACTCTCACATGGACACGGCCTCCGTAACGACTCTAAAAGCTCATCCATGCTTCGTTTCAATTGGCTTGTTAAAAGGAAATGGTGGACACTGGTGCATTAATTATATTACACCCAATATAATAGGCCAGCGTTCATGCAAAGAGTTTTAAAATAAAATGTCTTACCTTCTTATAGTAGTTAGTCCACTCTAGTTTAGCAACCACATTTGCATTTTCTTCCTGAACAGGACAAAGTGAAATATTAAAAAATATACCTAAATTTTATTAATACTTTCCCCATCTGATTTAGGCTACATAATCTACTATCATGATATGCAACTTTGGATAGTCCAAAGTACTCTTCATAGGGACATTTGACTACAGTCAACAATCATCAACAATGAAGAATTGGCACCACTCGAGTTACGAGTGACAATCGCAGGGCAGCTAACGATAACTCATGATGGATTTTACATACATATTAAGCATGCAGCCTATTAGTTTAGGTTACCCATAGAATGAGCCACATTCTCATTTAAGAAATATATTAACAATTGAGCACTAGCTACGGAGGCGAAGTAGTTGACAAAAGTTTGAGTTGTGTAGGTTAGGCCTGATGAAGACGGACGTCGTCGGTCTGTTGAAAATTCGCAAGAATACTGATACAGTATTTTGATTCTGAAAATATGCGTAACAATGCATTTCCAACAATCAAATTATCAAGCACTAAATAAAAAGCAGACGGCTAAAACTTTGCTTAAGACGCCTTGGATTCTATATCCTTGTCAGTTTCACCCCCCCGACTGAGATTTCTGGCCACGGATAAACTTAGTCAAGCAATCAGTTCTCAAACCAAACTTGGTTTATTCAGGTCATATTCGCATCCATACATGCAAAATCGACCAAAGTGTTTAATATCCAGAATGTAAAATTGTCTGATGAAAAGCGTGTTTTTTGGTGAAAAAGTACAACAAATTACGTAATTTGTTGGCTTTTGTCACAGTGATTTTGTCGGGTATCCTACATACCAGGATATGGTAGATTTCACATGTACACGCATTACAGTCACATTTCCGAGCCGGCGGATGGGGGAGTGCACTCGTCGCACGTCCTCTAACATTGCTGCCTCTAGCCAGGAACAACCAAGGAGCTCATCCTCCAAGGGTAGCAGCCGCGGGAGGCGGCACCACCTAGCTACATTCTGATCCATACCACACTGGGGAAGCTTTCAAGAATATGTAGATTGTATAGACTACACCAAAATGAAATATGCAATTCTGTGCATGAGCAGTGTGCTGAGAGACTAGTGAGTAGCAGGGAAGATGCTACCATGGCTGCAGACTGGGTGTAATGTGGTTAACAGTGAATGCTCAGCCAGTAGCTAGAGGGTGAATTGAATGCTACGGGGCTGAGGGCGCGGCTACAGGCTGCTGATGAAACACGTGGCTAGTAAAGTATTATGTGCGTGAGTATACCTCTACCCCTCTTGAACCAACGCACCTACAAAAATGAGAGTGCCAAATGAAATATAATTACCATAAATCGTGTATTAAAAGCCCAGTTGAGGCTAAAGCCCACCCCCTAAAATGCCGTAAAGTCAAAATCATGAAATAGGCTAGTGGAGTTAAAGCCCACCCCTCAAAATTTGTCTTTTTTCTACGTAAAATTACCTAAAAGTTATATGATGTGAATAAAGATAGTACTCCTTGCTATGTTTACTGGCCCCTTCTCCCTCCCTGTAGTAATAGTGGACTCTTCCTTCAGCTCCAAGCACCTGCACAAGCCACAAGGCATCTCTCACCTAAGCCTACTCCCTTCTTCACAGCGATTAAAAGGATGTAAAAATTGGTCTTTAAGAGATCGTTCAAAAGCTTCAAATTTTCTATAATAGGTGTCCAGAAAGGTTAGAAAATTGATAATGCTTGATTTAAAGCCCACTCCCCTATCTTTGCCAAATTAACTGCATAAGCCCATGGGCGTTTAATACACTATTTACGGTAAATTCAGCTTCCGTTAGGCCTATTTTCATCGCTGCAACTTATGACCCTCAAATATGCATAAAAAATGCCATGAAAACTGCTCGTGACGTCAAAATTTGATCATGCAAACTAATCAGAAACAAAGTTTCTTAAACTTGACTCCAACAAAAAAAAAAAAAACACTTAAAGGCTAAACCAACGACATGTTATCATCAGTACGAAGTAACAGAAACATGACATATAGACCTCAAAAGCAGTAGGAAATCAAAATAATTAAGAGACAAACAATGCTATTGCTGCTTTCACTTTGTTTTTGGGCCAGTCTTTGTTAAAAGGCGTCATGAATTTTAAATTTCCAATTAATTCATGTTCCCGGGGGCAAAAAGGGGTGTAACGTGCGACTATGTCGCAGATAATCTGGCACAGCCGCAGACAAAACGTGCCGTTTTGACCAATTTTCGCTTTGCCAATTTTTGACCGATTTGGACATTCCAATACACCATTTTAATCGTCTCGACGAGACCTTTCGGTTGATGGAGGCGCTAGATCTACAGGATAAAGCACTGAAAAGTTATTCAGTAAATATGTGGGTAACCCATTGAAAATTCCATAACGGCTTCTACTCTGAAAGTTCGTCTTATCTTGATAACAAGAATGTGGGTAACCATAAGAAAAAACAGATTAGCTGCAGATAATTTTTCCCCGACGATTGGTATCGCAGACAGTGGAAGAAAATTCTGCTTTGGGGTTCATGTTAAAATTCATGGCAAACAAACCGTCTCATAACGAGATGCTCTAGAAATCAACTAAACGATACGATATGAAGCGTGGATCAAAGGTTGATGGAAGAAACTAATGCGCAGAAACATGTAGACTGAGCGAGCGATTTACGTGTAAAGTTAACCTTTTCATTGCTTTTCTCACTTTGCTATCTCAGTCTTTCATTTGCCGCTACACTCGCTTTCGTAGGAGCCTTACTTCTGGAGGAGTAGTCATACAAGCATGCAAATAAACAAATCAAAAGTTTTGAACTATGTAGATAAAATGCAGGCATGCATAGAAATGTGAACAAAAACATTATATGAAGCATAGATCGATGCCAATAGAGTGAGCAAAGCAAACGATGCAGCTAGTCTACCTTAGCCAGCATAGCCTACATGGTTGATACCGTACAGCTACTGGTCATTTATTTTCTCTGTTTATTTGTTGAGAAGGACTGAGGTTCAGCGACTGCTGTGTTAGTCACTTAACTTTGATCTGGTTAACTTGCCCCACATGGGCATTACATAACCACACACCACAAAAACTCGTCCAAACACAAAATTTAAGAAAGACACAATTAACAATGAATATCTGGAGTAATTTTGTTTTTTGTTACCTCAAAAGTGTGAACGCACTTTCTGAGCTATTTCGTGTAACAGCAAATTAATAATTTACAGGTGAGTTTAATCAAGAATTTACAGATGAACTAGGCCCTATAAGTTACATGAATGAAAGCGTAAGTTTCATAGTGTACTTGTACTTGTACTTGTACCCGAAGATTCTGTCTGAGCTGAGAAGACTTGTCATACCAAGGAACATTTATCATCTTGTCGAAGATTTTCTCGCCAATAGATTCGTCACTCTGGGTAGTCAATCTATGGCTACTGAAAGAGGATGCCCACAAGGGTCCTGCTTAGGCCCTGTTTTATGGCTGGTGATTATGGAAGAGGTCTTGCAAACCATTAATGGATTAGATGAAAATCAAGCAGCAGCACAAGCAGTCGCTGATGATACCTTAGTTACTTTAGCCGAGCCTTCAGTGCAGAAGATCGAAGAGTTATGGACTTCTGTTTCCACCCTGCTTCTTAATTGGGCTTTGTCGAATAAACTGACATTCAACGAGTGCAAAACTGCTACCTTATTTCATCCTTCAAGGTATGTTTATAAGGAGAACATCAGGGGTCATTATTACCGCAGGTCCACCCTTCATACCTGTGTACCCCAGCTGAGGTTCAAGGATCAGATAATTATTCCCTCTGACAGCATCCGGTATTTGGGATTTCAGATTGACTCTCGTTTTCTCTGGGGCCACCACTTTGAAATGTTGAAGACCAAAATGTCACCCCTGATGAATCAAATTCGTATTGTCGCATCAAAACAGTGGGGCATTCCCGCACTTGTGCTACGCTTGCTCTTTCTCCGTTGTCTGGTTCCACTGCTACTTTATGGTGCTGAAGTATGGGGTCACAGAGCCGAAAAAATCAAACCAGGCAAAGTACTGGATGGTGCATGTAGACCGCTTCTTCTTGTTATGACTAAGGCATATAGAACAGTTTCGACAGAAGCTTTGTTCGTTCTCGCAGGTGTGCCTCCCTGCTCAGCTTTGGCATTTGAGAGGTCGAAGTTATATGAGAAAATTGTGTCTAACGGTGTTGAGAAGCGATTGCCACCCTGCCGATTTCTACATCCTTCTCAGAGAAAGAAACATAATCTCGTCAACTATAGTGAGGAGTCCTGTGTCAATACTTGTGTCTACACGGATGGTTCTAAAACTGATCTCGGAACTGGAAGCGCCTTTGTCGTTTTTGTAAATAAAATCGAAAGTGTCTCCAGAGGCGTTCGCATTGGTAATGAAAACTCGGTTTTTCAAGCGGAAGTAGAAGCTCTAACAATGGCATTTGAATACTCTCTGGAAGAATTACAAGTTGATGAATTGGATATTTACTCAGACTCGATGTCAGCGCTTCAGGCAGTCACAAACTTTGAACCACACACTGAACAAGTGGAACGTGCCAGAAAGCTGCTGGTAGAACTGAAAAGAAAAGTTGTGCTCCGTCTTGGTTGGGTGAAAGCTCACAGTGACATCATTGGAAATGAGGCGGCTGATCGGGTTGCTAAAGAAGCTACAACTAGTCAAAATACTGTTCAGCTGCCGACCCCCACGTCTTTCTGGAGACACCGCCTGCGTCATGACACTTTGAAAGCTTGGCAAAATCGATGGGACCAATCTGATAAAGGTCGGCCAGTGTACGAGTTCCTGCCGGTTGTTTCTTTCAAAGAAATGTCTCTCCCAGCAAAGGCAGTTCAGGTCATTACCAATCATGGGAATTTTGGGGACTATTTAGAACGAATAAAAAAGAAAAATAACACAAAATGTGAATGTGGTTTTCCACTTGAGGATAGAGACCATATCTTGATCGACTGCCCTCTGCCACTGCGTGCCCAGGCTAGAGCTTCATTTCTGAGATGCACGATTCCCGGAGGTTTCAGTTGGAGTCAATTGGAGACATGTTTGAGGGACTATAGGACGTTGTTTTGTAGGCTCTGTGAAGTATTAATCAAAGACCATGACTTCCGATAAGTTCCAAAGCTTTTGGTGAACAGACTCTTCATCCAAAGGAGTGACACTTGCCAGCTGTGATGATAGACTTTGTTTTTGTGTTTTGGCTATTGGTCGTCTGGGTGTGGTTTTCTGTTTCCCCGCTCCATGGGTTTCCCATGGAGCTCCTCGGCGCCATGTCCCACGTGGGATGGGAGCGCGTCAAAATGTAACAGTGTACTTGTACTTTACTTTATCAACAAATAACGCCATACTGTCTACCGGCTGCATGGAAAAAAAATTACAAAAAATACAATATGCATGAGAAAAAAAAAATATATAATATGAATCAAAACAAAAAACAAAACAAAGCAGAAAAAAGCAAAAAGGAAATATAAACAAGCAATATAAGGGACCGCTCAGAATTTCTCAGCAGGGTGTGTGTGTGTGTGTGTGTGTGTGTGTGTGTGTGTGTGTGTGTGTGTGTGTGTG
>JAHWFP010169984.1:80469-177427 GCA_023313725.1 Lithobius niger
GTGTGTGTGTGTGTGTGTGTGTGTGTGTGTGTGTGTGTGTGTGTGTGGATAAAAAGAGGGGGAGGGGGGGCTACAAATTTTTTTGCTGCCCTTAAAGGGGGGATCAAATTTTTTTCCTCGCCCCCAAGGGGGGGGGGCGCATAATAATTTTCATTATTTTATTTGGCAATTCATGTTGTGCAATTGTCCTAAAATGCTTTTCATAATTCTTTTAAAAAGTTCTTCTGAATCAATAAAATTGCTTCAGCTCCCCGTTGTAAACATTAGTAATTTAATTTTAAAATATCTCATGATTATAAAGCGTAGCATTTTTGCAGTCAGGCGTATGTATTCCTTTCTCAGATATCTGCAATGTGTGGTTGTAACACATGTGGTTTATACTTTAAAAATTGACAACGGAGTTTTCCGGTTGGATTTTTCTATCTAAATTGTCTCTCTCTCCATTGATCGAGCAGAATGACCAATTTTGGTTAATTCTCGTTAAATAAAAAATAAAACGGTGTTTTCGCACTGGTTGCATTGCACAGCCAATTCTCTGATCGAACAAGATGGGATGCTAACACCAGGAGTCGACCACGGGATTATTTCAGACCAATATGGAACGGTTACCAACTATTAATGCATCGATGTTTTTGGAACGGGGAGGGATACTAAAAAAACCGGTCCTTCAAAGGGGGGGACCAAAGAATTTTTAGGGTGAGTTTTGGGGGGACTAAACAATTTTGGAAGGGCTCCACCACAAACTTCCAAAGCCCCCCCCCCCCCCCCCCCGCTCACAAATTATGAGCGGTCCCTAATGCACAAAAGAGAAAAGAAAATATCCATTTACATAAGGAATTAATAATAGACATTTAATTTCAGATACGTACAGCAAACGAATCACGATATAGGTGACACTGCATGTGTAAAAACGCAATTTTACCTAGAGAATTCATGCCTAGGCTTGCTTGTAAATTTTTACTCGACACATCATAATTTTATACTGACAATTCTGGAAAAGCCTATAAGTGAAAATCCTACGTAACGAAAACCTGTTACAATATAATACTGTAATGTAAATAGCCTATATCAAATATGTATTGCAAAGCAAAACAAAACATTCGCGATTTTCAGTTCATCCGTGATTGTTGTTACAGCTAAAGTTTTAGGCTAAGTTTCAAGGGGCAAGATGCGAGTTTCGAGAAGCATATACTATCACGTAGTGTGTAGTATTTAAATCCAAGATGTGATAGTATATACGTCCATGGGAGAAGCAAGAGTACGCATGCCAACCTCCGTTATGATAATGTACACACCTACGTAGAATGAAATTTAAACAGCGCTAACACCCAACTAATTTAAGGCACTTAAGCAATAAAGAAAAACACCAATGCATTACCGTCAGATCCAGCTGTAGGGTTATTTCGTACGTTTTCCTTGTAAAACCATGCCTTGCCCTAAGACCGTAAATAACTGAGCCCGTGTTGCATGGTCATCGGTCTCCGAATTCAAGTAGAGGTGTGTGCAGCCGCTCGCTATAAACTTTTTTTTACACGGACTACGCGAATCTCAGGCGCCATTCGGATCACGTTTTTGGCCGGCCATGTTTCGGGTGCCCGGATAAGTTTTTGCGCGTGGATTTCTGACGTTATGTGATTGGCCGCAGGGAGCGCGATAGCGCGAGAGAGGCACGTAATTTGGAAAAATACGAAAAATTGAAAATCATTCATTTTCTTGGGATCTGGTAGGTCCGTGTAGAAAAAGTTATATGTCAGCCGCTCCACACCGCTGCAGGGGTCAAAAAACAAACTCCACGTGTGCCACCGCCACCGCCACCGCACCGGATAATGCCGTCATTATTTTTAACCAAATAACGTTTAAGTTAAAAGTTAAAGGAGCTGCAGGAACTAGACACACGATAGGTGTAGGCCACATGTGGAAAGAGCGCATCACGTGAACGGAGTGAGCAAGGGGTTGTTCGGGAACGAGAGATACACACTGTTCATAATCGTCATCGAAATGTAATAAAACGTCGTGCCGAGAGCCAAAGGTCTAAGACTACGATCAAGGATTTATAGGGGTTTTCTACGACCTATATTTTTTTGCCATAGGCGATGGCTGCTGTAGTCACGAGATTCTCGTGAGAGCAAAGTCAAGGTAATGTCTCAGAGGACCATGGGCTTTACAAAGTTTCATTAAACTGTCAATAGATGGTAACACAGGTTCTGTAAACCGCTTTAAAACTAGAACGATATACGGTAAACTGGTTTAAACCACAGGGGCTAGGCACACGAATCGCGTATATGCCAGAACACTCACGTCACCCGAACAGGGGCTAGGCACACGAATCGAGTACATGCCCACTGCCTACTCTACATGCCGGAACACTTGCTCGCTCCGCTCGCGGGGTGGCGTGAGTATTCCAGCATGTACGCGATTCGTGTGCCTGGCCCCTGTGGTTTAAACAAACGAAAAAACCACAATGGAGCCAACGAAACAAAACATTTTTTTTGTGTCCCACACACCCAAATTATCATTTCGCTGTTTTTTTTTTCGTATGGATATTTTCGATTGATGGCAGTTTCACAGGCTTGTAGCCTGCTACGTTAGTTCCTCTAGTGTATGGTAGTTGTTTACTCTTGTCGGGACGATGGCCTTGTGGTCCGGGTTCCCAAAATTTCAATCTCGCATGGCACCCGTAGCTATGAACCACGATGTATAGCATTTTTATACCTCACGTTTTTGCAAGAAGGATGATTAGATCAACCCTCCGTAGGTTAACTTCCATTCATCACCTTTACAACCCAAAGAGGAGCCCTACCACAAATGGTCAGTCAGTTTGTTTTAAGCCAAAAGTTAACTACTTTTGCTCAGGTGAACTGGTGAACCCGGAGCGAGACAAATGTTCAGCAGAGAAATCCCAATGCCAGTTGGTGGATGAAGTTATGAAAGCAATCGAAGATGGCTTATGCAGCAATAAGAACAACCTTAACGTGGAAAATGCAAGTAAAGTGGTTAATTACCTGCTGCAAGAAGGGGCTAAACCTGAAGACTTGGCATATGGTTTTACCAACCAACCGGAGTCTGCCAACAAACACTGGACTTGTTGGAAATCTTCGGTTGGAATGCTTAGAGGAATCGGTGCTAACATCGACCAAATCTTGCAAATTATAGCCTACAATCCTCTTGTTTTGGACTACAGTTCAACTCGATTGAACCCATTAATTGATGCAATGCAAGCAACTGGAATTTCATCTAGTGATTTAGTGGACAGGTTAACTGAAACTCCCGAAATGTTAAATTTCAATGCCAACGAAATCAACAGGCGGCACGAAGCTCTTAAATTAATGTTCACTAAAAAGGATATATCGAAAATGGTTTCAAGGAATATTAAAGTGTTATCTGTCAGTTCACGCGATATTGAGCGCAAGCTTCAATACATAGTGCACCGCATGGGACTTGAACAACCACAAGTGGTGCACTCGCAAGCTCTCGTCAATCCCATGCAAGAGCTAATGGAACGGCACGAGTTCCTAGTGCGTACAGGCCAGTACCGAACACCAAACCCTAAAGCTCGGGAGCTTTCATGTAACGTACTCTTGAGGGACATCAGCGACAGCAGCAACAAATACTTTGCAACAAAAATAGCAAAAGTGACTCTAGAAGAATATGAACTTTTCTGTCGTTTGGCCAAAGAAAAAAAGAATGTTCTCAATAAGACAATGCATGAGGACAATATTGAAGACGACGACGATGATGATGACGATGAATAAATATTAGAAATTTGTTATATAAAATTATGTAGGGCTATTTTTTTTTAATTATGTAGTGCCGGTTGTAACCTTACGTGCAACCCACATTTGGTAATAGCAAAGCATCTCGGGGTGGAGTGGGGGGAAACAGGAACGCACCACCAAGGAAGCTAAGTGTTCCTGGTGGGGTCTCACAAGGGAAGTTCCTAACGTTTCCAGAGACAGTCAGTTTACAGGTTAAAGCGGAGCTTAAAAATAGGTTTAAAAAACACACACATAAATTTTCTCCATTGTGCACGAAAACAAAAGAAGACAAGAAACTTGAAAAAGATACTGCTCTAAGAAGTCGTAGTATGGCAACCTGTTGCTGTGCCACTGACAACAGTTTTTGGACCCTGATTATCGAATTTTCTCCATCTACAGTTGTAAGAACCATATTACTGCAACTTATGTCAGTGACAGTGGAGTATAACAAGGCTTCCAACACAATACATACACATTACTACCGATGCTTGCCCAGGCTACATGTGTATTGCTCATTCCCAATTTGTTCAACTTGCCTGCATAATAGTTGAAATTACCAGGTGTTCTTGCTTGCTTGCAAGTGACGTCGAGATATGGAGTTCAGAATCAAACTTTTGAATTAAGTGTTGAATTCATAAATAGGTTGATTGCAGAGCTGGTGCTTCGTGGACTCGTTCAAGGTTGGAGCAGAGTTGAGGGCTAAATCCTAAATGAGAGCTTGTTGAGAAGCAAGAGTGGTGATTTTACCAGAGCATTAGTTTGCCAGTTCATGGAATGGAAGGTGGCGAAACATGCCTTCTTGAAGACTTAATTGATGAGAAAGAGAAGGCGTTTGGTTTTGCCTGGGTCTGTTTCCAACGAGAACTTTTCACAAAGTGCATTGGCAGCAGTGTTAAGAACGTTTGCTTGAGATGCAGCTTTGAATCCATGTCATAAAATTTTGTCGTTTTTTTTAAAACGAAGGATTGGACTTTAACTTTCTTGGGAATCTGCATATGAGTGCCAAAATCCATTTTAGCTTCGGCTGTTAAGAATTCAGATTGTGAGTAGGTCGCAAAAGTATTTCGGATCAGCTGAGCCATCGCCAAGAGGCTTGAAAAACCAGTTTTGTCTTCCAGATCGTGTGGGGTCTTTATCCAGTTCTAAGGGCTTACCCTTGCCACATAATAGGCCACCATTGTGAAGAAGAGTTATGAGGAGAGTGGTGGACTGACCCAAAACGGATCGTTTCTTGGGATTGCGGTCACAAAGACCAAAAGCGAAACCGGTAATCAGGCCTCTGTTCTTGACATGTTGTGCATCAGAAGGTAGTTTATATAAAAAGCAATCAGGAAAGATATCCTCAAGTGTTCAGATAATGGATTGCCAAAGGAACCTTCAATATCATCATGGAAGGTTGAATTGTCCTCATTATTGAAACCAAAAATCTGTGAAGTTGTGTCGCAATTCTTTGGACAAAACCCTGAACGTTGCAGTTCATCATACTGTTTACAGATTCTGTCACTTGGCTTTTGCATCATTTGATAAAGCGAAAGAATGGTGGCTTTTGGTGCAAACGTTAT
Organism: Lithobius niger; assembly: GCA_023313725.1. Classification (NCBI taxonomy): domain Eukaryota; kingdom Metazoa; phylum Arthropoda; class Chilopoda; order Lithobiomorpha; family Lithobiidae; genus Lithobius; species Lithobius niger. The sequence goes on from JAHWFP010169984.1 coordinate 85,787, forward strand.
ACGCCTTGTTGTTAGACTACGAAAGTGGAAGCAAGAGGCCTGTCACTAAGTCACTATCGCTATTTGGAAAAGTAGGAAGTGCGAGAGTGACTTTCGCTTGATGGGAATCATGTCGCCTTTTGTTGCTAATGCTAGGAGGAAGAGAGCACTTGTGGTTTGGCAGGCAACAAGAGACAGTCGCATCGTCAATCCATTTGCGGGCATAGGTTAGATTATCCGGTTATTAATAGCCCTGTTGAAGAGTTCAGTTATTTCGTCTTTAGTCAAAGGCTGGTCGGAAGCCATAGGACAAGCGGGCACCGAAGAAAGATGGGGTGCATTACAAGGTGATCAAGAAGAGATGTCTAACAGGACATCAGTGGCAAATCCTTTCCATTTATGTTTAAGGCCATGGCACAAAATGTTTTGGTTCTCAGGCATTTTTTACAAGCCCAAAATCTCCCAGTGACCAGGCTTTTATTTTGGATAGGAAACTGTAACCTAGTATCTCTAATTGGTTCTCTGTTCAGACATTGGGGTACTAAATTCTAAGACATTTCAAACTACATCAAAACCTGATGCTTGTTGGGTAACGTATGTGCAAGAAAAGCTCACCTCTGTCAAAAATTTCTGTTAAGTAACCTTTTGCGGGTCAGTTTTTTTTTTTTAGCTAAAAAAAAGTCACCAGGCAGGGCCTGAGAGCCCAGATTTTTTTTTTCGCGGCCTATTGTTCTTTTTGTGAAATTTTACTTTTAGCGTCAGCTTAGAGTAAGTTGCTGTTAGTTTGCAAAGTTAGAGTTCAGGAGAACTAACTGTAGTGTTGAACGTTGTACCAGCTATGCCAGTAAAAAGGTTGGCAGACTGAGGTGAGCGAAAGCCATTTACAGACGAGCAGACCCCCAAATGAAGGGTAGCCCCCGCAATGGGTGAAGACGCCAGAAGAGAAGATCGTTTGGGCTGATCACAGTGCGATAGATGGTTCGGATCAGCTTGTGGAGACTGAGGCAGGGCAACAACGTTAAGAGTCGACGGCAGCTGAAGGAGCCACTGAAGAGGCCGGTGGTGGAGAGGAGCTTTTCCGGAACGGTTGCTTCGAAGTGGCCTTGCCTTTCGCCATCTTGACAATGGTTCACTTTCGCAAGATGCAGCAAACGGATGCTAGGGGAAAAGAAGGACAGGCATATGTCCGTACTAGACAACACCTCGAGAATGAAAGATGCCACTTTCGCCCTTTAAGCGTTTACATAGGAGGGGAGTGCGCATGCACACTTCGGGGTTAGCGAGCCGGCTACATTTCAACAAATGAATCTCTGGAGGGAAAGAAGCTAAGAATGCTAAAATATACAAGTAATGGATATTGCGTAGCAACAGAAAATAATTATTTTTTAAACTGCAATTGATTAAATTATTTGTAAAGATTTGTCTGAAATAAAAAAAACTGCCAAGTTATTTATGAAAAACCTGCCATGCTGAAGAATCGTTACAACAGTCCGCTAAAATTTGAAAGTATGATGTAGATAGGCTCTCGGGAGGCCAAAAATGGGTACTAAAATAGCGTAAAATGCTTCAGCCCCACACCCCGCTGTGGAACGAACTTGCAACGCTCCCCCAAACTCTCTAGCTATAGATAGACGGCTTCACCACTCGTGATCACGTTTCTATGGCCTGAACAAGGTCACTAAACCATGTATTGTATTAGATAAGAAAATTAATGCGACACTCAATAAAACTCATGATTTTATTACTTCTAAGACAGATACAGCAATATAAATACACTTATTTCATTTTACATTGCGAGTCTCGGCTTCAGTTACACTACACAGGCCATTCGATTCATTCAGCTAAATCTAAGTGATGGCCCTGTAGATTTAAAATGAACATTTTAACACATACAAGCGGACATAAAACTTTTACTACGCTAATGCCCAACTCAAAAGTAACACTTGTTTAGAGAACTGATTGGCAATAAGAAGACTTTGTTAAACCCGTACAACAACATAATCTGGAGAAGCCATCTTACATTTACAGTCTAGTTAAACATAAATTTCCCAGTGGGGTGCTTGGAGTGGTTACCGGGACTTTGCAATATTTTCGACATACGGATAATTGTCTAGAATGAGAAAACGAAGGCCGCTTACAAAAGGGCCACTTACTTTCTCCAGTCTTATGCTTTGAAATCCATTCAACCACTATGAAACGTTATAGGCAATGGTAGGAAAAAAATTTTTTATTAAAGTGGGGGGGGGGGGAGACGCGCTTCAGGGCAGGGCCCGAAAAACTACTTTTTTAAATAATAGCAGTAAACAGGTTTCTTTAAAGCCATGTAATGGCTTATTTTAGCACAATTGTTTTATACAGTGTACTTAAAATTCTTTAAACAAATTGATTGTTATAAATACACTTACACACCATAATATTTGTTCAAAATTGGATGATAGATCTGCTTATCAATACAATCAATTGAGTTAGCTTTCAAACAGAGCAGCTGGGCCATAAATTCTTACGATGATCATGCCTCAGTATTCTCATACAAATATACCAAGCTCGAGAGTCGCAATGTAACCTACTAGTATGGTGTAGCACTATATCATTAATAGCTTGACAGGCAACGTACCTCAGAAATGCATTCTAAACTGATTATCTGTATACAAATGAGATGTTTCAACAAAATACGATTTTTTGTTTTTATATACTGTGAACTCTATTCAACACATTCCACCAATGTTTGTTCATTTTAAAAATATCAACGAGCAACAATGGAGCAAAAGCAATAAATAAGATTTTATGTGCAGAAATGAAAATGAAGAAGTACTGAGCAGCAACGGATAATCTACCGTTTCGATAGAGAACACGTTTGGGGCGGGAGATAATCCGCATCGGAACTGGAGCCAAACTGAGAAATCAAATTCAAAAATATAGTCACACTATCATAAGTTTTGGTTGTGCATATTTTATAGCTAACTTGACCACTGGCATAAAGCCCTGAAACTCACCTTTTCAACTGACTGAATGGCAAAATTTGAGTGTAAAGAAATTACTAAGGCTGCATCGAAGCAATTGTGTGTGACTTTATCGCGATCGCCTGATCAGATTGGACTGGCACTGTGTTACTGTAATTTCTTCAAAACAAACCGATCAATGTTTTACTATATCCTATACGTCAACAGTTGATACTAATACGTGTCTGACCAACTTTCGCAAAGCTGGACCAATACCGATTTTTCAATGGAGTTGATCTTGGCAACTTAACAAGGAGTATGGTCTGAAATTTGTTGCTTCAGTAACGGCCTTTATCTCTATTTGTACTAGACAAAAAATTTAAAAACTCCAGTGGAAAAAAAATCACTGTCAGGCTTTATGAGCAAGCTTGTTGTGGTAGGATTTTGGAACATGTTTTTAGTTTTTGCTAATAAACTCGAGAATGACTGAAGCTAACGGTTTAAAACTGGTACCAATGGAAAGCTCTTGAAAAAACAGTTCGAATGATATACAGAAACATCAAAATTGATCAACTTGTGGCATAATTACCATTACCAAAACTGCTAGCTGACTCGCAAGCCAATACAGTTTTGAAGCTTTCTTTTGCCGGCTGATCCAAACCCCAAGTTGATGGCTCTTTTTTCCTTTCCCCAATTTGCCGCGAAATGTTTTCAATCATATCCGCGGCAATTTCTGCTGCTCAAGCCTTAACAAAATTCTGGAAAATTTATCAGTTCTGTGGCTCACAGTGTCAACAAGCGGAACAGCCATATTCCACAATAAAAGCCTTCATTTAAATTTTAAATTAAATAAAGAAGTCAACTTCATGACATAAGTGTCTCCTACCCTGCTAACACCAGTTTTACATCATTGTTAACCCTAATTAACAAGAGAAGGAATTCAATAATGCTTCTCGTTGGTCTTTCTAGTAATAAAATTCATTTTTAGTACATCTTTTGGGAATTTGACAGAAATTTCCATTTCTGCGATTTTCCGTGGGTTCTATAGTTCTGTGACCTCAATAATACATTTACGGAACCTGCAGACTTCCACCAACTCATTGCTACAAGAATTTTATAGTAGAGTTCTTTTTTAACACACCTGCAAAAATCAACGATTGCGGAAATTACTGTATTCATTAGTCATGAAAAGAATATGTAAGGCCATTAGTCGTGTACCAAAATGCCCCGGCTAAACTAATGCTACCCCCCCCCCCCCCAAAAAAAAGAAAATGCTTTAGGTTTAAAATCGTATAGTGGAGTTGAGGCTTACCCCTTAAATGGTAATTTTTGTGCTGCATAACCACCATACTAAAAGCTTCACACAGTTACTAAGATCAACCTATTCTCCCCTCAAATAGTCGTTTTTCTGCTTCATACTATTAATAACATCAAATTTTAATCCAACATGATTCATGGGAGTGTTTTTCACTCTGTCACGGAAAGGTCGGCGATTAGGCGCACGCTATCATTCACACGTGATCTGGATTCACAATTTAGTTTATTATACGTCCCTGTTCCAAAATCTAATATAAAAAAAAATTCACTATAGTAAAAATTAATTTCTAACCACACAAACCTTTCTAACAGCCAACATGATTCCCGATCAGGAAGCACGTGTTGGCAGAAATTGGTATAACGTTACCATCATTTTCTGTCTGTCCTGGAGAAAGTAACTTCCAGCATTGATCGCTCTCTTCAGGCCGAACAGAAAATGATGCGTCCAGAAAATAACAGTTAAGACGCACAGTTTCTGAACACGAATCGCATTGGCTGTCACAAAGGTTTGTCTGCTAAGAAAATAGTTTTAACAGTGAATTGTGTTGAATTTTGTAACAGAGATGAGCTAATAAACTAAATTTGAAAATAAATGAGAGTAAAGACATTGTCTTAATGCTAGATTGAATCCAGATCACGTACGTGAATGATCGCACAAGCCTAATCGCCGACTTTTCCGTGATGAAGTAAACACACAACCGTGAATAGTTTTAGAATAAAAGTTGAATTTGTGAAATTAATGAAGCTTTTAATTAATTCTGAAGCTGCAAAACTACTATTTAAGGGGATAACGTTGATCCAGATCAGGTGCGTGAATGATCACAGACGTTTCCGTATGAAATAAGGTTAGAAAATGGGTTGTACTTTTTTAACGCCTACTGTAAATCCCCAAATTTAAGACCCCGGTCTTGTATCCAAATATAAGACCATAGTCTCTTAAATGAACGTAAAATAGCACAGCGATAGGACTGTGCGAAAATCGAAACTTTTGATTTGATTTCGAATTTATTACGTTGTTGAAATCGAATCAAATCCGTGAAAATTGAAATCATAATGAAATCCCCATCGAGTAATGAGAGGATTTATTTTCAATATAGTTTAACATAAAAATCAGAATAAAGTAAAACATTAACTCTAGTCAAAAAAGTGTAATCTTCGTTTTATATGGCAACTGTGTACGGTACCACGTTAATTATTGCTAAAATAGTGTAGCCATTGCCATAAAACTTGCCCTAAAAATTACAACAGTAAGATTTCGTTTAAGATTCCAGTGTTAAGCTTAGCAATCAACTAAGGGGCAATAATTTGCCAAACTTGCACAATATATGCAGCTGATTTGACTAAATAAAATCTAAGGATGGTGCTACTCAAAAGGGCGGTGGGGGAATGAGGAAGCTTGCTTTCTCCCTTTGTGTTAATACCAAAATATACTTTTGCGCATTAAATGAACACATAATTCCAAGTTTAGTTCGCAAGTATTAGAGTAACATTAATTTAAAGGAATGTAATTACTGAAAGTTAATATTTGTTTGAAAGGCTAGCTCTTATTGATATAAATTGAAAAACAAAATAGTTTAAAATCGAAAAAGAAAAAAATATTGAATTTTGAAATCGAATAATAATCGAAATCGAGGTGTTCTTCCCCAAAATTGATCGATATCGAATCGAACCCAAATATTAAAACCGCACACCCCTACACAGCAATTTTGTCTTCTACCAGTTATCAAACCCTTAATAAAACCACCATGCTCCAAAAAGTAAAAACAATAAATAAAAAATAAATACTCTGGAATGGTACATGCCCTGCTTCAAGCCTGCTTTGAAAAAATAATACGACGGCATCTTGGTTGTGTTGGTTGGTTTTTTTGTTTTCTAGCTAGCAATCCATCTCAAACTTTGGAGTCAAAAAGAGATTTATGGATTGACCGACCACAGGTTTACAGAATCCGGACAGGGTTCGGAGCATTTAATAGGTTTCCCGGATCTCCACCAGACCTCATTATTTTTTCTATCCTCCAGCTCATGAAGGATAGGGGAGAACTGTTCTAATCCCATACTTTCTTAAATACAACTTAACTTCCTCCAATGTTAAATGAATTCACCTTGAAAGTTTTATAATGGCATCTTGGTATTATTGGGAAAAAAGAAACAGACGACTGTGTAGTATGGAAATTGAAAAATTTAAAAAGCTCAAAGTATGGAAATCAAAAAAGTAATTTTGGACTAGCCTACAAAGAATTTACTTAAATTTTTATATTTGGCAATACAGAAAAAGAACATTTTGCCAACCCTTAGCCAGGCCAGCTAAAAATGGTTTCTTTTTGCCTAAAACATACTTAACCTGATAATTTTAGCAATACATTTCCCAAATGTGATGTTCTCCTGGAGGATTCTTCAGGTGCGCAGGTGCCTGCTTGCATATCCCACTGCGCATGCTCCGCGCAGTCCTTTCTTATAAAAGCGAGAGCGGGGACGCTTTCGGCATTCATTTTACTATCAGTATGTCAGGCGGTGACTCGAGAGGGGAGGCAGGGCAAGAGTTAGGTTAAGTATGTTTTAGGCAAAAAGAAACCATTTTTAGCCGGCAAAATGTTCTTTCTTTATTGCCAAAACATATTAACCTGATAATTTTAGCATTATTGGTTGACCTCGTCAAAATTGGTGGCGGGTACCGCCTTGACGGGCACCCCGGGATGCAAGTAGGCTTAGTCCCCAAAATTTTTTATTTGGATGAGAAAAACTTGCACTTTATTCAGAACAGTGTGGAAACATTGGATCTGTTTCGTAGGATTTGTGGCCCTGAAAAGACCGTTTGTGGGTCTTGCTTCTGCTTCGTTCTGCGTGTTTAAGGGGGCTTGACCACAGTCCTGGCTGCGACGATTGGTCCCAGCTGGTGTAGTCCGGATTCTTCTCTTGACATATCCCTTAGGTAGTGGGAGTCCAGGTTGATTGGTGACACCAAAATGCTGCTGCTAGGATTTCTTTGATCGGGGTGGCGTTGTGGTGGGCCCATGATGTGGAGATTGCTCTTACCTCATGTGCCGTCACCCTCATGCTCTTACTCATGTTTTGTTTATCGTAAGCTGCTTGATTGTTTTCCTTATCCAGTGTGACACCATGGCGGCTGAGGTTTCGCCGTTCTGGAGGTCAACGGGGAGAAAAACTTGGTTTCTGCCTCTACGTATGTCTTCATGCTGTGTTCGGGCTAAGTAGAACCATAGTGCCCTGACTGGGCAGAGAAGGCGTTCGGGTTCGTTGCCTACGAGGTAGGAAAGGGCAGGGAACGTGATCGGTTTTGATGGTTCCGATGGTTTTTGTGTTTTTGCTCTGAACGATGCTCTTGGGTGTAGTGTGACAGAGGAGAAGTTAGGGCTGAAAATGCAGTAGGCTGGGTTGGTGGAGAGGGCTTGGATTTCAGAACATCTTAGGCTGGCTGCCAGGGTTACGAGGAAGACAGTTTTGCGGGTCATGAGGTGAAGAGAGCTGTCTTGCATGGGTTCGTATGGTTCTTCCATTTGAGATTGCAGGACAAGGGATAGGTCCCAGTCGGTTACGGTTCGTCTGGTTGTAGGGTGTTCGTTTTCGAATGAACATAGTAATGCTGAGATGCGATAGTAGTCTAATAACTTAGTTCTATTGGCGGCTTTGAAGACTGAGTTTAAGGCAGAACGATAGACGAGGATAGTCGACCCCTTCAGCTTGTCGATGTTGAACAAATCTGAGAAGAATTTTAGGAGGTCGGGTAAAGGGGGTCGATTGGATTTGTATGTTTCGTGATACACCAATGAATCCATTTTGACCAGTGACTGTCATACATGTGGTTGGTAGAATCTCTGGTTGCCTTTGAGGCGATGCGTTCTGCTTCTTCTTGAAGTATTCCAGCCTTCTTGAGGAGTTTGACTATAGTAGCCACCCGTGTAAGTTGAGGTTTGCAAGGTTTGGGTGTAGTTTTGATCCTTTCTGTTGTGATAGAAGATCTGGTTGAAGGGGTAGACTTCTTGGAGTGTCGACTACTAGGTCTGGAAGAAGTGGAAACCAAACTGCTGATGGCCAGAGAGGGGCTATTAGGAGAAACAGGCTCTGGCTTTATTCTATTTTCCGAAGGACTTGTGGGGGTAGTTTGAAAAGTGGGAAGAGGTAAGCAAACATGTTGTGCCATGGGAACGCAGGGCGTCTACTGCCACTGATACTTCGTCTGGGATCGGGTTGATGTAGTCGGGAAGTCTGGCATTGTGCTTCGTGGCGAATAGGTCCAGCTTCGGTGTGCCCCAGATGTTGAAGAGAGATTCGCAGCTCGATTTCTTGAGGCACCATTCGCCTGCTGGTGGCTTCCGGCGAGATAGTGTGTCTGCAATTACATTCCTGTTGCCTGGGATGTGTAAGGGCAGTAGGGTGATGTTTGGAATGCACACATTGACGATCTTGGAAGTCAGGTAGTGTAGAGATCTCGATTTCGTTCCTCCTTCCTTTCGGATGTAGGCCAGGGCTGTCATGTTGTCGGCTTGGATCTGGATTACCTTGTTTTGGATGCGTGGGAGGAAGTGTTAAAGGGCGAGTTGGATTGCCCGTAGTTCGAGGATGTTTATATGGTCTTCGCACGATGTTGGCCAAAGGCCTGAGATTTCCAGATTGTTCAGGTGTGCACCCCAGCCGACTTTTGATGCATATGTAAAGATAAGGAGATCAGGTAGAGGTTCGTGGAGGGGCAATGATTTCGTGAGATTTGTTATGTCGGACCACCATAGTAGGGTTTCGAAGGGAAATTCCTTTCCGAATGGGCACTGTTTGTCTGGTTTCAGTTGGTTGATTGCCCAGTTGTCTATGCAGTGATGGTGGAAGGGCCTGACCAATGACCATCCATCAGCCGTAAGGGACGAGGTTTGCCATTGCATCTATTTTCCCGATCAGGGAGTTTAATTCCCGAGGGGAAAAGCTTGATTGCTTGCGAAAGAGTCAGATGTGAAGGAGATCTTCTATGCGGTCCGGAGAGGGACAGACTCGGGCCGATTGTAGATTGAACGAGGCCCCGAAAAATGTAAAAACTTGAGCTGGCAAAAGGCGGGACTTTGCATGGTTACACCGAACCCCAGTTTGTTTAACAGGGAGATGGTCTTGTCTCTGTCCAGTTCCAGCTTTCGGGGGTTTGTTCAGAGCCCAATCGTCCAGGTAGGCGCTGGCTTGTATTTAGTGTTGATGGAGATGTGCCAGAATTGGATTTAGGACCATTGTGAATATTCTTGGTGCTGCATTCAGGCCGAAGGGAAGACAGCGGAATTCGTAGGCCTTTCGGTTGTAGAAGAAGTGAAAGAGGTGGGTGATGGCAGGGTGAAGGGGAATGTGAAGGTAGCGTCTTCCAGGTCGACCGTGACTGTCCAGTCGTTTTGTTGAAACGAAAGGCGGATGGTTTCTAGTGTTTCCATTTTGAAATATTCGTTGTGAATGTACTTGTTTAGAGGTTTCATGTTGAATATTAGACGGGAGCCTCCTGACTTCTTAGGCCGGGTGAAGATTGAACTGTAAAAGCCTGGACCCGGTGTGTGGCATTCCTTGATGGCCTCCTTTCGCAGGAGTTCTGAGACTTCGAATGAAAGGGCTTCCGATACTGGAGGGGTGAAGTCCCAAGGGGGGGGGCGGTCTTTAAAGGTGGTTGAGTCAGGAACGTCGAACGAAAGCCATGTTTAATTATCGAGAGTATTTCCGTGTTGAAGGTGAGGTTTTGCCAGGCTGGAAGAAAGTAGCGGAGTCTTGCCCCGACTGGAAGGCAGGAAAGGCGGGAGGTGTCATTGGTGGTTTTTACGAAAGGAGCTCCTGCCCCCTGGTGACGAGATGCGGCTGCGTCGGTCTGTAGTTGTGGCTCATCTCTGTTGGTTGTGCTGGTCCGGACGGGAGCGTGGAGCGTCGGTCCGAAAGGGCTGTGGGTTCCTCGGCTGAAAGGACGTGTTGTCATTCGTTTTGGTAGACGAAGGAGTGGGAATGGATTTGTTCCATTCGTCAGCCGAAGGGCGACGATTTGGTTGTCTGTTCCTCAGAAAGGGGCGACTGGACATTGTGTTGTGTTTTTGAAGTTTCGGTTTCCTCCATATGTCGAGATGAGGGACGAGAGTCAGGATGAGTCCTCGGAACAGGGTGTCCGATTCATGAATGGGCTGGTTACGGAGCTGGTGCCGAGTGGAGACGTTCAGGTTGTTTGCGGACGAAAGAGCTATTTTCCAAAGGAGAAGCGTGTTGTTGAAGAGGGCCTCTTGTAGCCCAGTTGAGGGAATGGTAAGTAGCAAAGCTTGCCTTTTGGAAAAGTTGAGATATCAGGGATGAAAGATTGCGTATCTCTTCTGGACTTGCGTCTGTGGAGAGTTTCTCGCACAGGGCGTTAACGGCTGTATTTAGGACGTCCGATTGTGATGCCGCATGAAGGCTTAAACGAAGGCATTTTTCGTTTTCGTATAATACTAACGTCTGTGCCGAAGTCCATTTTGACTTCGCTGCAGAGAAATTCGCATTCGGAATAGGTGTCAAAGTTATGTGGATTTGTGGCGCCGTCCCCGAGAGGGCGGAAGAAGCTGCTTTCACATCCAGGACGAGGAGCCGGTGGATCCTTGTCAAGGATGAGTGGGTCGCCTTTGCCAAGAAGGAATGTGTAGTAGATTGGCCAAGTAGGTTACGTGGTTTGGAGTCTTTATCCCGAAGGGCGAAACCGAAACCGGTTTTGAGGCCACTGTTAATGACGGGGGCATCTGCAGACTGTGAAGGCTTAAATAGGAAACAGTCTGGTACCGTCTCCTCAACTGTCATGAGAAGGGATGCCAAAGGCAGTGTTGGGTCGTCTGTGGCGTCGTCCGGGAAATTTATGTGTCAGTCGGCCGGCAAGGTGGCAGCGGGCGAAGGGATACCTTGCGTAGGGAGCGGATCCGGGAGAAGAGACCTCTTGGGGAGAGGAGAAGTGGCCCTTCGTTTTAAAGCGGTAGCGGGAGGCGAAGGGGCTGATCGCTTGTGGCCTTCGTTGCTTGAAGTCGAGGCAACCCAGTGCTGGGTGCGGGCGTGGCGGGCAGAAGAAGTGTACAATGGCGGAGGCATCGGGTTGTTCTGCAGCTTTCGGACGGCGTTGTGAACAATGTCTTGGACTTCGCTACGAGCGACGCTGTTCCCTTTTCGGGACGAGTTGGATGAAAGGTCCAAAGGTGAGTTGCATGCGGGTGACCGAAAGGCAGCCGACGCACGTCGGAGATTCTTCTTGGCTTCCCGGTAGTTTTGCTTCGCTACTTGAAGATCTAGGCGAAGGAAAGAGAGGTCCAAGGGGGCCAAAGGCGGAGTCCGTTGACCAGCTTGAAGTGGAGACTCCCAAGGGATGATTACTTCAGCGAAGGGAGCCTCGGTGAACGTGGTGGGAGGCGCCGGTCCACCGGCAAGGTCGAGAACAGAAACGAGGGCGAAGGGAGTAAGAGGACGGGGGAGAGCAGCCAATGAAGCGGGAGCTTCGGGAGTGGCTGCCATTATCGGTCTTGAATCCAAATTCCGTACGAAAGGCGGAGAACCTTAAGAGAAGTGACGCGTAGACGTACTTCTGGAGGAAAATGAATGCTAAAAGCGTCTCCGCTCTCGTTTTTATAAGGGAGGACTGCGCAGTGCATGCACAGTGGGATATGCAAGCAGGCGCCTGCGTACCGGAAGAAACCTCCAGGAGAACATCACATTTGGGAAATGTAATGCTAAAATTATCAGGTTAATATGTTTTGGCAACAAAGAAACTTATATATTATACTGTAGTGGGGATGTTTTTTTTTATATTTTACTTTGCTTGTTTAGTTCAACTGGTTCTATTAACTGATGTATTCTTAAAATACATATTTAAAAATTTAAAGTAGGAAAATACGCATTATCAAAAGTTTTGTCTACTCCACTTGGATTATCTATTGGACTATTTTCGTATTCTGCTCTAGTAATCAGCGTTTGGACGACGCGGAAATTTGAAAAGCACAACATGGCAAACTAGGTTAAAAGCCAGTAGCACTACTCAGAAGCCTGAAGAAGGTGGAAGATTATGGGCCAACACCTGCCACAATTAATGCCACTGAAAATTTGCTGCTACTCCAAACGGATAACTCACGTGGAGTAGACAAAACTTTTGGTAATGCGTGTTTTCATACTTTAATATTCATTCAGCTAAAGTAAACAAAACAACATGACCTTGTCCAGTTTTAGATAAAAATTTAATTTATTTTTATATGCTTATCCATAAATTTAATGTAAAAAATTATAATTTAGTTATATAAATATGTTCTCAGTTTAATATTTTTTAACTTAAGTTTAAAATAAATTAGTTACTCTTTCACGTCATCCAATTTGGAATACTTTCGTTTTCATGGAAAAGTACTAGCCCGAAGATTTTTGCTGCCCGAATGTATAAGCATCTCAGCAAATCTTGCATGACGGAAGATTTTCGCTACACGGATATATTCCCTGCACTGGAATCTGAAACGCACTATTTACACCCAAGAAGACTGCTGTGCTCATGGTACAAGCAGCACTGTAACGCTAGTCACAACAAGCAAGCAACCTAATAATAAAATCTTGGCAGTCATAAACAGACAGGAATCAACTATTAATGTATTCTGCTCCAGTAATCAGCATTTTGTTGGGATTTTACGGTCAATTGATGCAACCTACTTCCAGAAACGCTAGTGTCAATAAGTAGGTGGCGTATTGATATTTGAAAACGCAACAAACTGATTAGGCCAACGATATCTAGCACAACGATGTAGGCTCATAAAATTAATTTAATTAATTTTCGGACCTTTGTCAATTAAAATGCCCATTAAAAGCCAGTTATGTTTAAATATGGTTGAATTGAAAAGAAGTTTTAGATTCGTTGTGAATTCGGTAAAATTTTACCGAATCCGGATCCCACAGATACGGTTAGAATCCAGATTCGGTCAATCGGTACCTCATCATAACTATCATTAATTTTTTTAATTCAAATATTAGTTGTATAGGCCCAGAGAACACATTTCAAAAGCATGTTTCGAATCTAAAACCATGGTGTTATAAACTAAATTTTTTCAGTAACTTCGTGTACTCGTGGCGCTTTTTTCCCCCCATTTTTAAGGCTATGGTCTTAAATTCTGGGATTTACGGTACCACCGAATTTTGCCAAATTTGCTGCATAAGCCCATGGGCATTTAATATGCAAATTACGGTAAAAGGATATAAAAATTGGCCTTTCAGACAGAGTTCAAAAAGGTTTTAAGCGCACAATTTTCTGTGATACATGTAGTTAGAAAATGGGTTATGGTTTATTTCATGCCCACCCCCGACATTTGCCAAATTAACTGCATAAACCTATAGGCATTTAATATGTGATTTTCAGTCATAAAATTTCGTTACTACTTGGAAGACAATAATTTAAACCATACATGTTCTGGATAAATGCATCAACGGTTTGTTACGGACACGAGTGTACATGGAAACATAAAATAAAAATGCCAATATCTGAAAATCTATTTTGCTCCTGCATATATATTTGATCAGTAGTTTTCAGCTGATTTAATAAATGATCGGTTTGATATTGTTGCCATGTCACGGTACAGCCTTAGAAATTCCTTATAGTAGTGTTGGGCGGTACCAGAAATTTTACCGCCGGTGCTTATGAATGAGGCGATATCAGGTATTACGCTTCTAACATCAGACATTGACAAATGTGTATTGTTGATAGTGTTTATTGAATTTTCCCCCTGATTAAGTTTAACATATGTTCCACCACATTTTTGCAACAAGTTTTTTTCACATGCATAAACCTAATAAAATTTGAATTTAACATGCTCTCCAAGTAGAATATGCTAATACAAACAAAGGCTGGCACCAAAGAAATCCAAAGTTGGCTCCACTTTTGAGCATTGTTTAAAATTCCAATTTTACCACTGTTGATCTTAAACTGATTGTTGCACTGTTTGAGCCCTACAACACAAAGACTAAAGAACTATTGTTATAATTTTAGGCCATTTTCGTATCAAAACAATACAGCAGGGGTCAAAATTGCACAGGGGTAAATTGCACAGGGGCAAATTGCACTCCAAAATCATACTTTGCACTCAAGAAGCAACTCGTGGAGTGCAAAATTGCACAACAAAGTTGAATTTTCCATAACTTTTGAACCGCACAAGCTACAGACTTGCGGTTTGGGGCATTTTAAACAGCTTGGAATTAGATTTCCAGTGGCACCATTCCTTTCAAATTAGTTGAACTCCATTTTTTACTACATTTGGTTAAACTATGTGTATAGGTTTTTTGGTTGAATAGCGAATTAAGTCAGTTTTAAGCATAATGCAGGAAAACTGTACATATTATTGAGATGCGGAATGTTAAAATTTTTGACGGCTATAAAATAGGAGACCACATTGTTGGTTTACATTTTGGTTTTGCACTCCAAAGCAAAGACTTTTTTTTGCACCCCAGCAACAGATTTGGGGTGCAAATTTGCACCCGGATCAAAATTTGGAAATTCGGCCCCTGATACAGGTATTTTAACAATGCGTAGTATTCAGTAAACAGTTTTATTTTTGGCATAGTGGTACCTGACCAACACTACCTTATAGACCAAGAAGGCCAGTAAGCAAATTAATTATTTCAGACATTCGTGTTAAAAAAGCCCATTATCAAAAATTACAATCAAGTGTAAAAGAAGCTTTAAGCAAAGTACAAGGAATAAATATAATTGTCTTTAATTATGTAAGCTTCAGGAAGTAACAACCGGAGAAAAACTACGGCTGGCAACACAAAATATATTTTTCTATTTTTTAGGGCTTTTGATCAACCGTAATCGTACTTTTTGAGCATAAGTCAACTTGCATCGAGCCAGTAACACAGGATAGGGAAAAACCAGTTTCAAAATGCTCCAGAAATTCTTCAAAAATATTACACACATGGACAGTAACCACAATTGTTCCTTTTTGCTTACTTACCCCCATTTGTTAACGGCTGCACTTTAGTAAATAATACCAAACAAAGTGTAAAGGGACTCGCATTTTAGGATTCTGACCGTCTTGATAAATAAAGTAGCACTTACAATCATCGTGTCCTATGCAGCAAAGCGAGCCATGTTGAGATACTTTGTAGAAATCTGCATACTAAATAAAACAGCACTTAGGAAGTCGGGAAATAACGGTTGTGGGCTTAAAATAAAGTCTGAAAAAAAATTCCAACACAATTTAATTCTATGATCGTTAACATATGCCACAAAGCTAAGCAACTGCCATTACTGCTCTTTTAATAATAATGAGAACTACGCCAAGCGCAAGATGTCCAATGCACATGAAAATCGCTTCATCTGGGCTGACCAGGACTGCCACATGAAGGTGTCAAAAAGAACAAGCAACCAACCTAAGAATACATGGAGGTGAGGACTAGGGGGATATTTCACAATCAATTTAAGCCAGGGTGATGTAGACGTCTTCACCGAAGTGATTTTTTGAAAAATGGGGGCCTAAAAAATTACTACAGCCTTTTAAAGATTTTTTTCCAAATATGATTTGGTATCAAATTACATACAGTAAAAACGTTGGAAGTTTAAAACTCTGCCTAAGTTTTATCAGTACAGCCAGCACTGTTTACTTTACAGATGAACAATGCTAAAATGTCCAAAATTATATTTTTAGTAGTAAATTAAATACAGTAAGATTCACCGCAATGCTTCCAAAGCTATTACAGAATGTAAGTGACTTCGATAAATTAGTAAAACAGGGTCAGTGATGTCATCTGCCAAAATTATTACAGGTCAATATCGTATCATTAGGGCATAACCACTTAGTGACCTATTTGGCTTATTAACATGATATTTTAGACCTTTTCTTTTCAAATCTTTCAAAAAGACCTCCAAAAATGGGGAGAAAAAAAGCTAAATAAAACAAGAACCTCCGAAAAGCATATTAAAAAGTATAAAATAGGCTATGCATGTGGCAACCCTGGGCTAGAGTGACATAATAACGAGCACGCTAACTACAATACTTAATTGAAAGCACCTTTTTGAAAAGTCAATCTTAATCTTTTTAACCAGCATACTCCACACATGAAAAACATAGGAGACAATAAAAAATGTACAGCTGAAATGTCAATTCTGCGGAAATGCTGAACGAGCTTTCTACAAACATGATTGGAAGGCAAACTAAAATAAAACTTAAACTCTCGCCAGCTATACAATGGAACCCCCAGAGCAAATTAGCCTGCCTTTCAGAGTCAAATGGTAGTAGCCAAGTACTTATGGCATCATGGCTGCACTGTGGTGACGTACCGAACAGTATCTAGTGCACTTGGGGCAGCCGCAGATAGCCACATACCATTATGAAACCCATTTTAAAATTTACACTGAAACCAGGCCAACGAATCAGGGACCAATTCGAGGCCGACGACCATTGGCACGGCTTACAAGGCCTGGGCTATCCATTCCCATACCCATACCAATACCCATTCCCATTCCCCGTCTGTTGTTGGGGTTGCGCCTACGCCTTTTTTTTCGCATTTGCCTGCGTCGCTTTCGCCGCTCTCGGGCAGCAAGACTACGCCGATTGCGAGTGCGATAATTCCTTCTGTTATTTCTGTACGCCAACTGAAGTCTGTCCCAATGTTCCTGACTTCTGACACCGTTAAGGGAAATGTCTTGTCGGTCAGAGAACGACATGTTTGGATCGTAATAACCGGCAGACCTCCACGGATTGGCTATTGTAGGATATAAACTCACAGGACGTCGGTCGTACTCTTCGCTGTTGAGTCTGATGTCCTCAACCATTGGACGAGGAGGACTATGCCACATCGCATCCTTATCCAGTGAGTGGCTCCGGAAATGCCTACGAAATCGGGCAAGCTGTTCTTGCTGCTGCTGCGCAATTCGTTCATCTCTTGAAGATTCAGAATCACTGGAGAAAGAGGAAGATGAGTTACTGCTAGCACTACGGCTTCTAGACCTGCTCGATGAACCTCTACTGCGGGATGACCGACTGGATGAAACTGGTGATCGAGCAGCAGGAGAACGGGATCGACTGTTACGATTCCTTGAGCGTAGAGAACTAACCTTATGTCGAGCAGCGCTCGAGCTGGGCTGCGGGGAGTAAGACCGACTTCGAGCACGGGGGGATCTTGCTCTGCTGCTTCCAGAATAACTGCGGTTTGAGTTCACGACACTACTGGCGCGACTACCACTTGGCGTGCTCGGTCCATTTAATCGTCTGCGTCCAACAATACTTTCCCGAGAACGGGAACGACTTCGGCGCCGGGGTGACAAACTGCTGTTTCCAATACGAGAATTTCTATTGCGTAAGGCATCATTGTATCCCCGAGATCTAGCTGTATTCAGTTGCACACGCTGGGGGGACGGGGAATCTCTGCCACGATCTCTACTGTTTGACCTCGTAGTTCTGCCATGAATCCTTCGCTGTTGGTGACGAGCTCGGATCTCGTGGCGTAGCTCTTTTGTCTCATTGTCGGAACGTCTGTCACTCCGGGAATTAGGCTTTTTTTTCGTCTCTTTGTTTTTCACCCTAAATAACACAAACACAAGAAAATTACGCATCATGCACAGAATGCAACACCATTCAATTTAGATTAGTTGCCACCAACCGTTTGTGCTTTCCACGACTCCTACTACTGCGACGGGACGTAGATGACGGTGATGATTTGGATGTTGAGCGTCGTGAATACGAACGTGAGCGGGCTCTTTGTACTCTATCTCTGCCTCGAAATTCTTCTGGGTACAATTCCTTGAAACCACTGTGGCCCCATCTATCAATAAATAAATAAGGACACTTTTTAAATGGCCATTTTTACGATAAAAGGTAGCACTCTGGTTTACGTAGCTCTTAACTGCAAATGTGAGTACCTATTCCCATTTGCCATAGAGCATTTAGGGATGAACATGCATTTTGTGTTATCTGTTACAAGTTTAAAATCGGTCTTTAACATCTTCAGACTCCAGTCTTCCAGATGCAACCATGCTATTCCCATGCAGGTCAAATAGATAAAGTAAATGACATCTTATTTATTTTCAACTTATTTTTAATTTACCGATCCGGATCTTTGGCCTCGGCATCCATAAGCTTTTGTGTCCAGTAATTTCCACGCCGATTTAGCTCACGACGTGCATCCTGCTTGTTGTAAGTCAATGACAAACGAGACCGGGGATCTTTCCTAGGTTCTGGATACTGGTCCATGCGCATTCTCTTTCTGTGAAACAAAATCAACGTACACATAACTTGGCTGAACGACGACATCAACTGTCAAGGCTCTCTAAACATAGACTAGCATCTGCACATTTACATAATACTGAGAGCTTAAAACTTTCGATGAATTGAAATATTTTCAATGATTTAAATCCATATGATGTAGTCGCACTCACTTTAAATAATCGTCAGTGACCATCATAGTCAAACCCCTTTCCAAATCCCACTGGCGCCACATTTCATCTTCTTCAAGCAACTGAAAATAAAAATTAAAAAATTAATTTAATATTAATTAAATACACCAATTATATGCATAAATGTAGGCTTGGTCACGATAGAAACCTACACACCCTAACGTTGAACGCTTTACAATATTGTGGTATTGTACGCCTTTGTTTCTGCCTATACAAGTACTGGTACAGTGAGCTTTATGCAACAAAACCGTACATTGCCTAAATCATCTGGCAAATATTGTTTCCAAGAAACTGAACTGGTTTAAAAGTAAAAGATTTCAAATACTATTTACACTAAGGAATATTAACTCTTTTCTCTGCAAAAAAAAAAAAAAAAAAGAGTAAGAGGCGTAATTCATATTTTTTTTTATAATGTACGAGCGAAGAGAAGCCCTACACTTGATACGGTCAGACGGTAAGGCAACAATGTTTATCATTACTAGGCCTATTATCATTATGATTTTATTTTTACAAACAGTACCTAGTTTCAAAAGTGAATTGAAAATACAGTAAATAGTAAAGTACAGCGAGTGGTAACATTATAATTCCCCCCCCCCCTAAACTTTTCTGACGAACCCCGTAGCAGAATTTACGCGACGTGCGACGATATGTCGCAGACAGTTGAAGGCCACCATGAACAAATTCTGGCCATTTTGTCAATTTTTAACCGATTTTAACATTCTAATACACCATTTTAATCATGTCGATGAGACCTTTCCATTGGTGGAGTAGCCAGATCAGTAGGGCAAAGCACTGAAAGTTACTCAATAAAAACCAATAAACATGTGGGTAACTATATGGAAAAAAAAAAAAGGATGGGAGCTGCCGACAATTTTTTTCTGACAGTTGGTGTCGCAGACAGTATCAGAAAGTTCTGCTTCTGGGCTGACGATCCCAGTTTAATGTTCTAGAGATCACCCATAGAGATATCTAGATATCTAGAAGAATGTTTCGCCTTTCTTTGGGCTCGTCAGTAGAGAATACTATATGGATGAGAGCACAGGAATCTTGCTCACATCCACAATTAGAGGCATTTGATGATTTAAGTACAAAAAAAAAAAAGAATTGTAGCGGCAGCAGCTAAGTCTGTTTCTACTGCTTAAAACGAAAATAAACATTCTCTGTAAAATTTTGCATTTTAATTCTCAATAACTTTTTTCTCCTAGAGATTAAATTCAACCAATCACCAGCTCGCTAACCCAGAAGCATGGGTCAGCACTTCCCTCAAAAGGTATTTAAATGTTAAATGTGTGTTAAAGTCATCTTTTATTCCTCTCAATATGTCATGGTAGTGACTCAAGAGGGACGGTAGCGTGGGTACAGGTAATGTGTATTTGCATTGAAGAAACAAGAATCCAGCTGCTGCCGCGGCAATTCTTTCTTTCTATTGCTATAAAAATATGCTATTCATGCTAAATCTACCGGTATCCAAAATGTAAAATTGTCTGATGAAAAGTGCGTTTTTAGATGAAAATGTACAACAAATCATGTGATTTGTCGGCATTTATCTGATGACAGTGATTTTGTCGGGTATCCTAGATACCAGGATACGGTAAATTTTGCATGCATGAAATATAAATTACCTGTAAATTTTAGCATTTAGAGTAGACCTCGTCAATATGGTGGCAGGCACCACCCGACGGGTTCCACTGGGGATAGGAGCTGGTCACCCAAAAAGTAAGAGACTTAGCGCTTTATTTTTAATAAAACTTAAAAATAGTTTTTATTTAGCCTAAAATACTTACCTGCGTTTTATATATGCTTTCCAGTATGGGAAATGCACATCGCCCCAAACATGCAATTTTACACTTTGGGCTCTTGCAACGGCGCTTCCTGGCACCCCTTTCCCGCTTCCTCTA
The DNA here is from genome assembly GCA_023313725.1 of Lithobius niger. Classification (NCBI taxonomy): domain Eukaryota; kingdom Metazoa; phylum Arthropoda; class Chilopoda; order Lithobiomorpha; family Lithobiidae; genus Lithobius; species Lithobius niger. The sequence continues at coordinate 106,312 of JAHWFP010169984.1, forward strand.
ACGGCACCCCTTTCCAGCATCCTCTCATAATTTGTCTGCCCGTTCCAAGATCGGATCGACGCGGGAGGGGGGAGGGTTCATTCAGGTAAGAATTTTAGGCAAAGAAAAACTATTTTTAGGGGTAAAACCTGGTTTTTACTGCTTGCCTAAAATACTTTGTATTTTATATAATAATGCTGCTGCGGAGACATAGCTTCGCAGGTCAGGTTCACACCCTCACCATGAAAAGGAGTATCAAGGTGTCGTCGGCCTTGACCTTCGTTTCGGTGCCTCCACTATATCCTTAGACCGCGCCAGGTAGTAATGGAGGTCTGACCAGGCACTGTAGTCTCTCCACGCACTACGGGCCTAGCAATTGTGACAATGCAGTGATTACTACCGGCGCCAGAGTCTCGTTGGCCTTCAGATTGTTGTCGGTATGGACTTGGACTATTTTTTCTGCTACAAGATGCCGAAAATGAACGAGGGCATTGTAAATGGCTTTCATTTCTACGATCTTGTTTCAGAATTTGAAAAATTATGCTCAATCTCAAAACAAAGATAATACTCTACCGTATTCCGTAAATTTTCGACAGTTTTGCGGAATACGGTAGAGTATTCTGTTTGTTTTGAGATTGAGCGTAATTTTTCGGATTCGTGAACAAGATTGTGTAATGAACTCTCATAGTAATTTTCCGAACTTTCGTACTTTCATTTTTAGGATGTTGAGGTGACCTTTCGAATTGAGAGGCCAGGTTCCAGATGGTTCGTGATGTTGGATGTGGGCACCCCATCTGTCTACGGATGCATCTGTTAGGAGATGAAAGTCCGGGTTGGGTTAATACAGAAGGACCGTCTTCGAAAGATTGGTTTTGTTTGTCCACCAAAGCAAACTTTCCCAGGAAAACTTGTAGGTTGGTTTGGCTGCCTTTAATGATGGGTGGAAGGAGCCCCAAATGTTGATTCTGAAATGAAGGAAGGGGTGAGTCATCTATCTGCTGTAAAGGAAGAGTCCGCTATGACGTCCATTTACCCTATTAGTGAGTTGAGGGAAGTGAGGGAGTATGTTTTCGATTCGCCGTGTTGGGGAAGATCTTCTATTCTTTCATTAGAGGGTCTCACAGATGCTGATAGATGGTTGAATTCGACTCGGTTGAATTAGTGAGTTGAGGGAAGTGAGGGAGCATGTTTTCGACTGAAGAAAAGATTGGTTGTGTTGGGAAGATCTCCTTTTCTCTCATTAGAGGGTCTCACAGATGCTGATAGAAGGTTGAACTCGACTCCGAGGAAGGTGAAGAGTTGAGATGGAAGGATCCTTGATTTCTTCAAATTGATAACGAAGCCCAGCTTGTTTAGAAGAGACATGGTGTAGTTCATGTTTTGAAGAAGCTGTTGACGGCTGATGTTATTGAGGAGTCAATCGTCCAGAAAATCATTTGTTACGATTTGGTGACGGTGGAGGCGGCTTAGGATGGGTTTTAGAACCAAGGTGAAAATTCCTGAAGTGGAGTTGAGGCCAAATGGTAGGCATTGGAATTCGTAGAACTTGTCTTTGTACATGAACCGGAAAAAAGTGGCGATAGGCTGGATGGAGCAGGACATGTAAGTCAGTGTCGGATTTAGCATGGCGCGGATGGTGCGGCAGCCCCCACCTGCCCCCAAATTGTAAATTAAAAAAAAAAGGGAGAAAACAGGGCAATTTGACTGTGCGATTGTTTTTCATTATCAAAAAAGAGTCGGGGAGGTAAGACCTTTAGGCCACAAAATACATTTTCATATGAAAAATTAGGCAAAGCACCCCCCTTAATAGAATTCTGGATCCGTCCCTGATGTAGGTAGGCATCCTTGAGGTTTATGGAGATGGTCCATACTTTGGGATTTAGCCAAAGGTGAATGAATTCCATTGTTTCCATTTTGAAGTGTTGATTGCACGTGAATTGGTCGAGTGGTTTGAGATTGAAAATCATTCTTTCGCCACCGGAGTTCTTTGGTCTTAGAAAAATCGAAGGTAAGGAAGGATCTGGAACATAGGAGTATTGCAGCTTTGTTTAGAAGTTGGTTTACTTCGTGGATGAAGACCGGTGACGGTTTTGTTGCGAATTCCCAGGGAGGAGAGCTTGCCACATGAGGTTTTAAGTGAAAGGTGGGGTTGAAGCCGATGGCGATGATCGAAAGAATCGTTGTGTCTGAGGTGATTTGCTCCCAAGCCGGTCGAAGTGTTTGAGGCGACCGCCGACTAAAAGATTGAGAATGGCGTCATTGGTGCAGGTGGGACCTGCTCTTGTTGCTGGAATTTGAATACTTGCTACGCCTGTCTGGCGTGGTGGTTCATTTCGTGTTTCTGTTCTTGTTGGAGTGATTTCCCTGAAAGGGCTGGTTGAAGCCTTGTTGCGAGTGTGAATTTGACGATTTTTGGCGAGAGTTGTGAAGGTTGAGAAGAAGCCATTGAGTTGTGGTATTTGGGAACGGTTGGTTTCTTGAAGAGTTGGTTTGTTGAGGTCTTCGAAGCTGGACGCTTGGTTTAAGAGAGATGTCCAAGTGAGGTGCCAATGTCGGGATGAGGCCTCTGAAAAGAGTGTCTGACTCATGAAGCAATTGGTAGCAGAGTATGTGCTCAGTCAAGCATTTGATTTGAAGTTGTGTTCAAAGCAATGTTACGAAGGAGAATGCTGGAGTTGAACAAGGCTTTGGTGAACCAATTGAACAAATGAAAGGTGGCAAAAGATGCTTTCTTGAAAAGTACTGAAATGAGGAAGTGAAGGTACTTGACGTTGTGATGGATTGATTCGATGGCGAGTCTTTTGCAGAAGAGCATTGATGGCCGAGGCAAGGACCGTCAGCTTGCGATGCGGCAACTAAGGCCAACGCAAAAGATCTTGTCATTCTCCTTTAAAACAGCGGTTGGTACGTCAGCCCTTTTGGGGATGAAGAGAGCCGTCCCAAAATCCATTTTGGCCTCAGTGGCGAGAAATTCTGACTGTTGATAAGTCTTGAAGCGACGAGGATTGGCTGTGCCAGCGACGGGGATTGGCTGTGCCATCGCCGGAGGAACGAAAGTACCATGTTTCACCACCAGGTATAGGAGGAGGCAGGTCCTTGTCGAGTTCCAAAGGCTCTCCTTTCCCAAGGAAGGATCCCACCGGTGCGAAGGAGAGTGGTGAGGAGGGTTGTGGATTGTCCGACCCTGGCACGTTTGTTGAGAGAGATCGGCTTGTAAAGAAGATCATCCAGGATGATGGTTTCAACAGTTTTAAGGAGAGTAAAAAGTGGAATAGCGGATGGGTCGTTTTCGGCTAGAAGCGAGTCCTCATAAGGGTCAAGGGGTTGTTCAAAGTTAACCTGATGAGGCAGGCGACGGGTTTCTTAGAGCGCAGAGGCAGAGTGAAGGAGATCATCGTGTGAAATGTCCAATCGATGAGTCGAAGGAGGGCAGGATGGATGACGAAGGGTTGGATTCATATTGATGGGAGGAAGGTGTGTACGACGTTCCTTTGCCATTGCAGTCGGGGTGGCATCATGCTTCCTTTTCTTTGAACCATTATCCCAGCACGAAATCCACTCATGTACGTAAGATTTACAGTGAGAAGATGAAGGTGGTGCCGGAGCTGAAGGCTTGGTCTTGTAGTTGAATTCTTTTATAGCCCAGTCCATAAGACGATGTAGTTCATGGGCAGAAAGTTGCTTGAGGTCTATAGCGAAGGCTGCTCTTGAAGAATGCCATGAGGATGTGGACGAAAGATCGAGAGGTTTGCCTTGATCGGAAGACTTGATGGTCATGTGGGTTTTCCGGGGCAGTGGTGAGGGTGAAGATGAAGGCGAAGAAGGCGTTGTTCGCATGGGAGCGGTGATGCCGATAGGGGAATATAGCGGATTCTTGTCGCCGATGATGAGGGCAATCGTGGCGGCGAAGGAGAAGGTAGAGTCACAATGCTGGGGTCTTCAGGAGGAGGACTTGCAGGAAGGGACGGGCTTCGTACAGATGCCGCCGGGTCTATGGAGTAGCCAAGATAAGAAGTTTCCCTTAATCTTTCGATGAAGGTGCTTCTTTGACGCATACGCAGTGGGGTTGCGTAGCTGGCCGGATCTAAAGAGCTAAAAACCGCAAGACACAAAGGGAGCACCCAAGAACTGAATGCAAAAAATTTACAGGTAGTTGTCGCGCCGACAACTAGAAACATAAGTTTAGATTTTCATCCTTAACTGCCCCCTCCCGGCTGGTTACGAATTTTTGTGTACACATATCTGAATGCTAAAAGCAACCTCTCCACCTTCAGAAGAAGTAGTCGCCGTGAGCAGCTGTTCGGCAACACTGATCATACGAGAAATAAAACTGAAAATCGGAATTTTAAAGGATGGATAGATTGATTTAAATCAAAGTGATTAATATTAATGAAAATCGTTTGATTTAAATCGGCTTGCTTTAAACCAATCCATCCTGGTACCCACTCCTTCAAAAATACTGGTGAACTAACCTATTAAAGACCTTGCAAGAAACCAAGATCACAGCTGACAACCAGCTAGTCTCATATGACGGACGAGAAGCCTGCTTCAAACTGCCCGCCAATATCACAAAGAAAAATAGAGTAGTATCCTGCGTCCCCTGTAATAACTGCCTGGCAGTCTACATTACAGAAAAAAACGCCATCTTGAAGTGAGAATTCAAGAATAAGTAAGTGCCACTCGCCGAGGTTGAAAACTTAATGACGTAGCATAACATCACAAAAGCACAATCACTCCAGAGCGTGGGAAAAAACGTCAATATTAATGAAGCCCAACACCAAAAACTAAGCCCACCTTAGAGCACTGGAGTCACTTGCCATTAAGGGCTAAAAAAAAAAGAACTTTGGTTCTTGTAACCCGACCGTGCCCAATTTTTTTTCGCATTTTAGCGACCCTAAATGTTTTTTCGTTTATATTTGTCTGTATTCGTATTAATTCATTCATCCGTATTAAACCGCAAAGGGAAAGCAAAACAGGACTGTAGGGACAGGCTTTCATTTGTGCAGCAAACTAAAAACGTAACAATTTATATCTTTTAGGCCTACTCATAAGTTGATGTAAACTGCTGTGGGCGCACAAATTCAGTGTATAAAAAAAAAAGTAACAGAAAAACATATGTTCCGACCTACCGAGTCACCGACCCTATTTTGTTTCGCGACGTTACAGGAATCAAGACTTTTTTTCACGTAGAAGCAGGAAGATCCAGCAAGATTAACACAATACCACCTACCCCAAAATTTTATCTCCACACAGTTCAGCAAACCAAAAATATTTTCCCTTGAATTTTCGGTGAAAACAGGCCGTCACCTTCTTCAGAACATAACGAGGCACTAAACTTCGAAAACGAACGTTACATGGTTGCGGCCATGATCAAGCAGACGACGCGCGAGTGAGAGAACCACTGATCTATATACAATCACGCTCTCAAGCCCCACTGCTTGTCAAGCTTGGCTTTCACACCAGAATCCACTGAATGTTCCATTAACATGTGGGAGGCTCCCGTCAGGTTCATGAGTGGAACTTTCATGCTCTTGAAACGAAGAATGGCCAGAGATTCAAGGGCCCTCAGGTGTCCTCCTTGGAGAGAATTGGAGGAAAGCAAAACTGTTGTGGCATTCCACACAATCTGGTGCTGCTGATGTTTGACATGCTGGGCGATGCCGTTGAGCATGTCTCCCTTCCTCACAGCTGCGACATGTTCACCCAACCTCTCGAACAACTGTCTCTTGGTCTCGCCAATGTAGACGGCGTTGCACTGGCCGCAAGGAACACAGTAGACCACACTTTTTTTTTAGGCTAACTAGACACACACGTCGGAGAGTGCCATTTATGAACCAGACTGAGCCCACTTACATAGATATCAAAAGTCTAGTTCATCCAAAACTTGCCCAATACTAGAGAACCAATGGAATCAACTTATAGATTAGTAGTCTGACCACCGACCGCCATTTTTAAAAACACAAGACGCCAACATGAAGGGTTTTCAATTATCATCGTTCATTCCTGACATGTTGACGTTCTGAGGAAGGAGATAGACCAATCTCTGAAAATTTAATGTAGAACTAATTGTGCTTAATAACTGTGTTTCTGCTAGGTGGAAAGTGTGTGGAAAATCAAGATATGTCCTCTAGTGTGAATTTATTTTTCAGCATTTACTAGAAATTTCTAATATTTTATGATATTTATGACACAAAATACAATTTATTATAATTTTATGACATTTCGATAAAGTCAAAGAATTTTTATGAATTTTATGAAAAGTGGGAGCCCTGAGCGGTTGTTAGCCAGTGCGTGCAAAATGTAATTGAAGAAACTTAGTTTGGTGAAGCAAGAACATGCACAAACCATACCAATGTTGCAAACGGTGAACCCAACACCATCCGGAATTTACCTAGTTATTCCTCCAACATTCCTCAAACATTACTGGCAACACTGTGAAATTCATTCATTGTAAAATGGATTTAAAATTTTAAAAACGCACACGTTTAAGGCTGGAGACACTCAAGTATCTGTTAATTTTCGATAATTGATCTGTTATCTTCATCAGACACAATAAAGGTGGTTTTTTTTAACTCTGGCTACATCTTTTTTATTTACGTCGTCTGCTTTCAAGTTCGAGGTCAAGTTCAAGCAGACGATGTAAACAAAATAGATGTAGCCAGAGTCAGAGAAACCCTTATTGTGCCTGATGAAGATAACAGCTCAGTTATTGAAAATTAGTAGATACGTGAGTGTCTCCAGTTTTGAAAGTGAGTTTTTTTTTTTTAAGTTTTAAATAAATTTTAGCTAGTTATTAAATATTTACTGGATGCTCATCCAACTTACTTAGTATTACTGCATGGTGGTTGCTGCAAGAGTTAATAATTATTGCATATTTACTCATTGTTTACTTCCATTGATTTGGGTCACTCAGAATTTACAACCGTACCATATTATGTTAGTGCATGATGACAGCTAGCCTGGCATGTAGTTGTTGCGGACAATTAATGATTACATTCGTGTCTTGGAAGTTACTACATGCTTATGTAATGACTGAATTTTCGCCAATTAGGTTTTTATCCCTATTTGTAGCATGTAAAAAAAAAAGAAGTAGGGTGCAGTTTTTTGGAAATTTCTGAATAAATTTGCTAGGATTTTTTTCACAATTTTTTGCAAGATTTTACAATTTTCGTAGATTTTTTTAAGCCTCTAAGAATGTTGTTTTGTTTTGGATCAACGCGGTGATACAGTTCTGACTAATGCTTTTAACGGCTCCATAAATGATGCTGCGTATTTTACAATAATTTAACCCTTTCAGCGCTACGTTTTTTTTATATCTCCAAAAAAGTAGGGGTAACCTGGACGGGGCTCGAACTAGCAACCTGAAGGAGCTCTTTAACGTGAGGCACACGCCTCTACCAACTCGGCCACGGCCGTCTCTTAGAGTCGGCTTGTTAAGGGAACCTAGTATTGTTGTCATTCCTGCATTGTTGCCTATCTCGCGGATAGTAAGGACTCTGTTTTTAATACTTCAACCTGTGCTTGTGTTTGGCCCGAGATTTTCTCGGGCTTAGCAGTGAAAGGGTTAAGGTTGAGCAAAAATTTATCATGTTAGGAACTCAAATTTTATTGTTCCTCTTGCGAGTTAAGTGTTACCTTTGCAACTTGCTGGCCAAATCTTTTTTCTTTGCACAGTTGCGATGCGTGCAGAGCTCGAGGCATCCCACCACCCAGTCAGGGGCGCCAGAGCCTTGCCTCATCTCCATGGCAAAGCCCGCGGATCTACACCAGGAGAAAGGAACTGTGAAACAGAACTTTCTGCAACAGCAACCGTTAGAAAAAAATTGTCTGCAGCTAATCTGGCTTTTTTTTTCATACGGTTACCCACATGTTTATTGGTTGTTATTGAATAACTTTTCAGTGCTTTATCCTATTGATCGGACTACTCCACCGATGGAAAGGTCTCGTCGAGACGATTAAAATGTTGTATTGGAAAGTCAAAAATTGCCAAAACGGCAGAAATACGGCCAAAATTTATCTGCAACGGCCTTTAACTGTCCGCGGCGTATTGTAGCGCAGATTCTGCTACGGGACTGAGATCCACATGAATGTGTTGTGCATGACGGAAACTGTAACTGGCTTCGTAGATAGTGGAGCCTTCCTCAGGGATTAGACATTTTTTTAATTATCAATTCCCTGACATTTCCAGGTGCATCCAATGGCAATTTCCATCTGTTTTACAGGATGTTTTAATATTTGTAGGAAAATAATCCAACATCCCAGACAATACCTGTTTAGAGTAATTTAACAAGCACTAAACCATTTGTTATGGTAATTTAAGAAGCACTAAACCATTTGTTATGGTAATTTAACAAGCACTAAACCGGATTTCAAGTGGTCTAAATGTCGATGTCTAACATTAAGTGGAATGGAGCCCAAACAAGCAGTATTTTCTGCTTATTAGCTTGCTGAAGCCAGTCCAGGTTTGTGCTTGTTCAACTAAATGTTTAAAAAAAAGTGTGGTAGCCTACAGAGGAGAAGCAGCCCCTTCCATGCCTTCCGCCCGGAGAGGAGAAGCAGCCTTTTCCATCATGGCAGGGGTGGAGAGGCATGTCCAGAATAGATCCCATGGCTAGCTGAAGGAGACGGTAGCCTCGCACACTTCCCTGGTACGATGGTTTGGACGGAGTTTACCAGGGATTTCTTTTAGTTGCCAAACTGCTCAGTCTTCATCAACTACGTAACCACTCACTATAGCTTAGGACTTACGTCTAGTTTTCAAGGCTAGATGAAGCGTTATGGATGACCAAATCTTTTTTTTTTAATTAATAATAACTGTTGATCTTTATTCATCAATTTACCATCGAACGCTAACCGAAATAAACGTTAGCAGCTGTTTGATCCACATTTTGGAAAGGGTCCCACATTTTATTTTCCGTAACACAGTAATTCAGTCAGAGACTGCCGGGCAGCTGAATGGAATTGAACCTAGTTTGATCCCCACACACATTTTGCTCAGTTTGATCAGTTATCATAGGCACAGATCATTACCTTAATAACATTACTATTACTACTTACCCTGTTATGGTAGTCAGTACTACGAATAGTATTTCGCAGTAAATCTTTAGCAGCACGAGTAACCATTATGAAAGATGAAAGACGTTCAACAGCAAAGATACGATGTGCAACTTCGAGTCAAGGGCACCACAACCTTTTCGATCAAAGAAATTTACAGCCATACAATTACTAACGTATAACAAAACAAAACAATCACAATTCACCAGCATTTTTTACCGTCCCAAGTAAACAAAGTACTTACAATTTGATGGGTTATAACGTTGTTAGCCGCAACCCAATCGACTTCACTGTAGGATGCTGCATTGATGATAGGCCTAAATGCAATACAACCATCTTTACGCCATAATGTCCGACTTGCAGAAAGGATTTTAATACACACAGAATCGCATTAGATTGCTCGATCAACGGGTAAACCATACAAACTATTAAAAAGAGTACCACAGGTTTACTGGACTACTTTCAGCACGCATACGTGATTGACAGTTACCGACGGTCCACAACGCCAGCACCACCAAACGAGAAGCTGTGAAACTAAAATGTTCATGAAGGAAGGGCGCTCTAACTAGGATCTGACAACAGTTTTATGGTTGAAATCAATTCGTAAGTAATTTTAAAATTATTTTATCTTAAATCAAAATCCACTGTGAATTAATCACCTAGAACTCTGCTAACGGATTATTTATTGGAAGGGAAGAGCTACCAGAGCCAGATAATGCAGCTGGAAATTCCATGCTTCGCTCGTAACAAAAAGTTTTTATCTTAGTCGGCCTTGGGTCTCATTACATCCTATCGTTTGTTCTTTGGTCGGATCTACACACCTGCATTTCAATAAGCAATGGCAATGTTTGTGGAATTTTTTATTGAGGTACCCCAGTCTCTTGTTACAAGGACATCTTTTGACTTGATTACTCTTTTTATGTGCCGTTTGGAATATCCATTACCTGTTAATTTTTGCATTGTTTTCCTGAGTGCCGTCTTATCCTAGAGGTTTTTTAGTTGTTCAGATCCATCCGGCTGCTTAACCCAAGTGCAGGGGCACACTTCTTCCTACAGAAGCGACGAATGGTGCCGTAAGCCATCTTTATTTTCTCTGCGAGCAACCGTTACGCTTCGCTCCTGTCTTACCCGCACTCCTTCTTCTAAAAATTATCTTTCGGTCCTATTTTCCTGAAAGTCCTCACCGCCTACCAACCCAACGCCCGCTAACCTGCCATCGTCGTCGGCCAGACATATCCTCTTTCGGCTAGACCTTCGACTGCACAGCAACTCTTGCCGTGATCAACCCGACAGATCATCTCTCCATCTCGCTGCACTCCACCGACCATCAACCGTAGCATGTTTCACAATTGGACAGTCTTCACCTCGTATAATTTCAGAAAGTTGACAACCTAAGCCGATGGACTACATCGTCTGGGACCCATTGTCACTGCCAGATGTGTCATCAACCCTTCCTTAAGCACTATGAAACCAAATCAAGATTCATCTTTAATCAATCGCCCCTTGTCAGGACCACCTCATCCAACGAAGTGAATCAAATTCATGTTCGTTGCTTTCTTTCAACAAAGTGCGAAGTTTTACAACTTCTTGGGGGATCCAACCCATAACCCTAGAGTACTTGTGAAGGTGGCATCCGCCGCCAGTATTGACGAGGTCTCCTGTTAATGCAAAATTAACAGGTAATTTATACTTCCAAACGGCAAATAGAAATAGTGTTTTGCTGGCCCCAAGGACGGCCAGCTAAAAATTATTTCTATTTCCGAATAGGAAATATACATTACCTGAACCCACCCTACCTCCCCTCTTGAGTCACCACCATGACATATCGAGAGAAAAAAAGATGCTTCCAGCTGCCATTCGTTGGTTTTATAGGGAGGAGTGTGCCGGTTGGTGGTACAAGCAAACGGAAATACAAACATTTACAAAATTGAAATCCAGGATTGTCGTGCATCAGCAAATCCGGCATTGGGTAGGTGCGAGAGGTTTGAATTGTTTACAGATTAGATATGTGAAAAGATTAGCACAAGTAAGAACTTGCGTCCAGGAATTTTCCTGATCCGACTTAGTTCATTTAAATAAGCCTTGGTTCGGGCCCAAGAATTTCCTTGGTGTGGTTAAGTTCTTAAGTGGCACACACAGGGTGCAACTTAGTCCACACCGTGATGCACTGTTGTTGTGCGGCCATGGGAGGCCCTGGTCCGACTTGGTGCTACTAGTTAGGTTTGGCACAGCCCTCGCACAACATACCTAATGGTATCCCATAACTTGGTCCTAGATTGATGTTGCTCCTGTCACTGATGTCAGCTCTCCATAGCTTCCTGCATCTGCTTAGCATTTTCTTGTTGTTCACAGATCCAACTGCTTATGCCCCAGAGTCTTCATTTTCTGTCGAGCAACTTGGCGGGAAGCGAGCAAATAGAAGAGGGTTGGATCAACTTGTATGGCCATGGTAGCAGTTCGGTTGTTTAGGAAGGTACCGATTGCCTTGTGTCTGCTGGGTGCACAGAATCGCTTCCATCACTTTCAGCTTGAGGTCCTCCAACTCTCTTAAACATATTAGTTACATCTTGTGACGCAGGGCCATCCAGTTGACAGGATGCTGGTAGATCACTTCCTCCACGGATGATGGCTGCAGGTCCTTTTCCTCGTCGGAGAACAGGCTTGGACCTGCTTGGTTCGTTCCTCATGCTAATGCACCAAGTTGCACCGAGTGAAGCAATCATCTCCTTATTGACTTTTCATGACTTTCTGATGTGTTATAAGGTGTAAGCCTACTTCGGATATTCGTCAAGATTTGGAACGGGCCTTCGAAGTCTGGCTACAGTTCCCTTGTTCTAGTTTTTGGGAGAATCTTTGTAGGCAGGACCCTGACCTTGACATGACGATCGAAGGAAAGCTTGGTCGTCCTGGGATGCCTTTGGACTGTGTAATATCAATCCTGTTCCTGGCTGGCAGGTGGACGTTCCGTTTTGGTCTTCCCTCGCTGATCCCTGCATTAGGTGGCTCATCGCCATCAGTGCCTTTTGACTGGCTTCCTTCTCCATCTTCGTCATCTCCATGGTCATCATTCTGTGTTTCCTCCTCCAAATCTTCACTCGAGTCATTGCTCCATTCTCCTCAGCCGCGCTTTCTTCTGCTTCCGAGTTGTTGCCCTCATAGTGACCTCTTGCTGGGTGTTCACCAGTGGATGGTAGATCTTTCCTATTTGGTCCATGCTCCCCCATCGATTCATTCTGTCAGGGTCGAAAAAGAGTAGCATTTCAGAGAGAGGGTTGCATGTCTTCAAGTCAAAGTGTTCAAGCGTAGATCTGAGCACATACTTCACATCTGATGCCTTTCTAACTACTATCAGTACCTTCCTAAAGCACCGAACAAAGAGAACAGAATGCACCACTGTTAGAGACAGTTTGGCTCCAAACTTGACATCGCGCATGCGCAGTGATGTTGCGTCAGCCGTTCAGTACCTTCCTAAACTACAACACAGCTGAACAAGCTCAGCAGAGTATTCGATACGTCATACCTTCACTACAAACCAGATCTGGATAATAGATTTGACCAGGATTGGCTAATAGATGTGACCAGACGAGAGCAATGCCAAATTGCGAACCATCTCAGGGAGGTGGTTTGCTGGGGTGGAGGGAGGTTTCAGCATGCGCGAGATAACAGTTTTGCCGAAAATAGATTCATCGCTGACGATGGTGACGTCAATCAAGCCACATCATCACGGCTATTAGCAGGGAATGAGCCAAACTGTCAGCAACAATGGTGCCTTTGGTTCGCTTTGTTTGGTCGTTTAGGAAGGGACCGTATGTGCAGTCAATTATAGATCAGCGCTAGCTTCCTGGTGAAATTCTTGTATTCCACTGGCTAATGTCTTTTGTCATAGTAGGTTTTTATTGACCTAGTCGCGTCTGAAAGATGGGCACTTGCTCGATTGTAGGCCTTTTATTTTTCGAGTTTGTGCACCTCAGCGTATTCTTTGACAGTCATACCTGTCTGCATGAGTTGTAGCAGAAGTGCTTGGAGTCTGGTGCGTGGATCCATTCTCTTCATCAGGTGTTTCCGCCCATTGAAACATTCAGTGTCGTTCTCATTGCCCATTGAAGGCATGGCAGCAATGCGCCCCATCCTCTTTGCCGTTCCGTAACGAATGCTTTAATACACGCCTTGAATGTTTGATTAACCCTCTTGGTCGCATTACTCTGTGGATGGTAGGGTGTTCAAACTACAATATTTTGTTGTTGTTTCGAACACGATAGTTGAGTGGTTGAGTCCCTTCCCCTGCAGCATTATGATGAGGATTTTCCCGGTGAATGGCGCTTCATTGTCTGAGATAAGGTATTCTGGTCCACCCACATCACAGAGAACATGTTGAGTGAACTTCGTTGCCGGAGACCTTGATGATGCATTTCGCGTCAGTATCAGTCAACCCACTTGGTGAAGTAGTCCACCACAGATAAGAGATATTTGTTGTTAAAGGTAGTCGTTGGGAGAGGTACTACATAATGAATCCCCACGGTGTGATTCAGGTTATCCAGCATTACTGGTAGCATCTGCCCCGGAGTCTTAGTTTGTGCAAACATCACCATTTGACAAATGGTACATGAACAGACGTAGTACTTCGTGTCCTTAGAGATGAGTGGCCAGTACCCTATTTGCTGGAGTCATGCTAGGATCTTCATTGTGCCCAGGTGACTGGCCTCCTCAAAGGTTGTGTAATGAGTTTCTTGATCCTTCAATGTCCTGCTTAAGAATTCTATGGCCTCGAGTTGTTTGTCAATGACCTGCGCGATCATACCTCCGATTCCTTCGTCGCTTGCATCATTTCGATCTTGAATGGTTGGTCAAAATCCGGTAACTGAAGCTTCGTTTTGAGCTCGTCAAACGCACATAAATGTTCGTCCTCCCACTTGTATGAAATGTTCTTCTAGAGTAAAGGGCGATGAAAAACTTTGGTGGACACAGCTACTCCCTGATGAACTTTCGGAAATAATTTATCAGCCTGTGTAATTGCTGCAGCCACCTCCTCGTGTTTGTAACGGGAAAATTCCTCAGCGGCAAAACTGTTGACTCTGTAACCTTGACACCGTCCGCTGACACGTCATGTCCCAGGACCGTCATGGCAGGTAGGCAGAAGTGGCAAGTCTTCATCCGCAAGGTGAATACTTGTTTCATCAGTCACTGGAACACACATTTGATGGCCTGTACGTGTTCCTCCCACGTTTCCGTCGGGATGACGATGTGATCCACAAACACGATGCAGTACGTGCTGATGAGACCGTTGAGAATGATGTTGATGGTCCTCTGGAACTCTGCTGTTGCTGTCTTGATTGCAAAAGGCATGACTTTCCATCTGCAGGTCCCGCGGCCTGGAGAAACTAATGTTGTGCAATCGCGAGAATCAGGGTGGAGTGGAATCTGATGGAAGCCCAATTCCCCATCCATGACTGACGCGTACTTCTTCCTAGCCAGGAATTGGCATATCTCCTCTTGTGATGGTGGAAAGGGGTTTCCTTCTTCTGGGAGTTCAGCTTTGTGTAGTTAACAATGGCTCTCCATCTTCCGCCGTTCTTCTTTTGCTTGAAGAAAATGGATGAACCCCATTCTGACTCGCTTTCTTCGATCCTGTCATTAGGGAGCAACTCGTTGACCATCCTGTCATTAGGGAGCAACTCGTTGACCATCCTGTCAACCTCCTTCCTTTGTTTCCTTGTCAATGGGTAGCTCCTGGCAATCTTGGGGCAAGGGTCTTGCAACCCCGCTATGCCCGGTACAAGGAAGAACGCCAGAAGGACGGTAAATTCAGGGTTTATTCCAGGGCCACGCTGTCTGTCCTCAGGAAATGTTGTCCAATGGTTCAAGGATGCTCTGATCAGGGCTACTAGCAGAGTGGCACACTTCAGGAAGAGTTCTTAGCTGGTCAGGGACTAGCTCCCAGAGTGAGGCTAAAGGGTGCTGCAAGGCCTCAAGTACCTAGAGCTGCAGCCAGTACCTGTCACTGGTGGCGCAAGGTACTTCCTGTACTATATCCTGGTATCCCATGATCCATCTCTGCTAGCAGCTACCCCTAGGGACAGGCAATGCCAGAGCCATCCAGACCACTGATCTCCAGGGACTAGACCATACATCAAAGTACGTAGCATTACTGGAGTACATCAATAAAGATACAGAATATACAGAATAGATAGCATGGAGCCATAGCATCAAGGTAAAGAGGCCCACTAAGGCCCTAGCTTAAGGAGTAGGAAGAAGCTGTGGAAACTGCTGTTGCAGTCTTCCCTGAATTCGATCTTAGGCTATCTTACTGAAGTCAGCCCTGGTTATCCTGAAAACACTGTCCGATGAGCTTGGACGACCTCGTTCAGTTCGAGTTTGCTCTTCGGTCTTTTGGTAGAAGGCCACATTGTGAAAGGGCTTAGAATGGTCTGCAACCATTCTCCAGATGCAGTTCGATCTTTTCCTTTTAGAAGTTGTTGCCCAGCCTGACAGTGAGAAGATCTTGGGCGGAAACTGTTTCATGTAGGCTCTTCGTTCGCAGAATCAATGAATAGCTGGAACTTCCACATGTAGTCAATCCCTAAGATGACGTCATCGGCAAGGTTGTCAAAGACTGAATTTCATTCTCAGGTGTTCACCTTCAAGCTGAATGGTAGGTACGCGACCCCCACAGGTTTGATCAATGACCCGTCAGACAGAATAAAGTCTTCACCTTTGTAGGGACGAAGTTCATGTTCCAGGTAAGCTGTTTTAAACCACTCTCTGCTCATGTCCGAGCTTCCTGATCCACTGTCCAATGTTGCGAACTTGCTCATGCAAACCGGTATGGTATGCTGCTGTAGCTCCGGATGCTGAGAACAACTTAATTGGAAATGCCCCTACTGGCCTCAGTTCCAGCAGTTGACCTCCTCCTTCCAGTTCTTCTGATTGGATTGAAGGCAAATCCGGTCTACGGTTCCCACGCCACTGTTTATCGCTGACTGTCGGAGCTTCACCGGAGTGGTCTTCCGTACGAGGTCTGCTTTTGACTTCTGGACTACTGCCGTTTGCTCTCCTGTCCGACCCCTTGCTGTCCAGCTGACCTTGATAAGCTTTCTGGTGCTGCGAGATGACTCTCGGGTGCTGGTTCCAAGATGGGGCCACTGTTAATCTGCATCCATCTCTGCTTCCACTGCTGCCACTGGTGATACTCCCTTGCTTCCCAAATCTGCTCTGGTTGGTTGGGCTGCTTGAGTGTTGGGATATCCGCCTTCTTCCCTTCATGTACTATGTAAACTGCAATGCTTTGAACGTTGCTAATCAGCTTCTGCAAAGTCTTAGGCAGTTCCCCTAATAACAACTTTGGCTGGTGCTGCATCCTTTCCACGATGAATTATACCATTTCGTCTTATCCTTTTTCTTCTGAGGGTTCTTGAATTTCCCCACCATGCGACACCCAAACTGCATCAGGGTTTCTCCTTTCTCTTGGTTCATGGTGTGAATCTTAAGCATTCTGTCATGATCAGTCTTGGAATGATGGGAATCCGGTCAGCAGCAAGCACCGCATGGTGATGGGACGAGGATCGGGAGTTCTTCGAGTGGTGATGGGTCGATGAGGATCGCTTGTGGCTGGATGATGATGTGTTGGCAATCGATTAGTCGGTTAGTTTTGCCTCGATTGACGTTGTGACGGGCGGAGGTGGCATAACTGGTTTGTTGCGGTAGCCAAATTCATTTGTTGCACTATCCATCATTTGATTAACGTCAGAATGTGAAATGGAGCGTCCTCCTGTGGAAGAATGAGATGAAAGTCCAAAGGTTGTTTGGGTGACATTGCAGCTTCAAGCATTCGTTTCCGTCGTAGTACAAGACGAATGTCCTGAAACACCTGCTTCAAAAGTTGACGGTTGTAGACTAGAGGAATGAGAATGCTGAGCAGCTTGAAGAGTGGAAGTAGCGTCTGTGCCGACAGTGGCATTCACATTCGTGGTTGATGGTGGATGATATAAGGGGCGAGTGGCGGCATTCACATTCGCCGTTGGAGCCAAGGAATTCAATGGATTAATGGCGGCATTCGCATTCGTGTAAGTCGACGGCTGAAGCGAAGTGGAGAGGGCATCAGAATCGACAGCGGGCACGGTTGGGGGTCCGAAAGGAATCTCCGTAACCTCGGCAGGCGAGTCGAACTCCTTCTTCTTCAAGAGACGTGGGTGGAACATCTTCAGGACGAATGTCGGGTGACAGACCGGCATAGAAACGCTCTGGAGGAAAAATGATGGACAAACAAATGCGTAGATGCGCTGATATAGTAAGTGGCTGCGCAGAACAGTGGCTGTCGGGTTACAACGCCGGCGGTTACTGAGCACTGAAAAACCTCCAGGGAAACCATATCGTTAGAGGAACTAATACAAAAATTTACAAATTATAGTTTTTTTCAGCAACAAGAAACATAATTTTGCCTGCCCCCATGAAGGCCGGCTGAAAATTGTTTCTTTTGCTAAGGGGAAAAAACAGAACGCGTTAATTTTTGCATTAGTTCCGTGAACGTTGTGTTTCCCTGGAGGTTTTTTGGTGTCTTGTAACCAACGCGTCGTAACCCAAATGCGCATAAGATCCGCGCCACATTTGGCTGTCAGTTTTCCTCTGAATGTGTCAGGTGGTGACTCGTGAGCGGAGGTTGGGTGGGCTTAGATTATGTATTTTTTCCCTTAGCAAAAGAAACTTTTTCAGCTGGCCTTCAGGGGCCGGCAAAATTATGTTTCTTGTTGCTGGAAAAAAAATACATAACCTGTTAATTTTTGCATTAACAGTCCCAGATCTCGTCGAAGTAATGGTGGCAGGCACCGCTGTGATGGGCGCCCTCGGGTTACGAGCCGGCTTCCCCCCAAAATGTTCACCAACTTCACATTTTATTCAGAAAATAGGAAGTGGTAACGGAGAGCTCGAATAGCGCACAGATGTCGTTCCGGTTTGTGGTGTACCAGTCCTGTAATGGTGATGGGTTTCGACAGTTCGCAAGGTCGTTGTGTCTTTGCTCGAAAGTCTGCTCTTGGAGTTAGGGTTACGTGAGTGAAGTCTGGGGCAAAAACGCAAGATCCTGGGTCTGTGGACAATACTTGAATCTCACCGCAGCAAAGGCTTGCGGCCAGGGTCACCAAAAAGACTTTTCCTGGTGAAGACGTTCATGGGCCTGTTGAGTAAGGTTCATAGGGCACTTTTAAGAGTGCTTGCAACACGATGGAAAGGTCCCAATCAGGGAAAGTGCGTCTTGTGAGAGGCCGTTCCATTTAAAAGAACTTGATGAGGGACGAGCTTCGGTAGTAGTCAAGGAAATTTGAGCTTCCTGCAGCTTTGAAGACTGTGTTGAGGGCTGAACGGTAGACTAGGATTGTAGAGCCTTTTAGTCCTCCGTTGATAAGGGTGTTTTTGAGCTCCAGGGCGTTGATGTGGTCGCGATCCTGGCTGGTCCAAGTTCCTGATGTTTGATGGTAGCCTATGTGGGCACCCCACCCTTCCAGTGAGGCAGTGTCAACAGCAGGAGGTCTGGTTGTGGCTCGTGGAGTGGAACCGTCTGTGTGAGTGTGTGCATATTGGACCACCAAAGAAGGGTTCCAGTGGCAAGTCTGGATGTGTTGGCTTTTGACGGATTGATTGGGGCGGCTCGTCTACCCACACATTGATGCGGTAGTGGTGAAGCGGTCTGGTCATCCACCTAACGTAGGGGACAAGATTAGCCATGGAGTCCATCTTGCCGATGAGGGAGTTTAGATCCTGGAGGGAGTGTTCAGGATGTTGCCAAAATTAGTGTGTGTGGTGAATGACCTCTTCCATTATTTCAGGTGAGGGGATCACAGTTGCAGATCATAGGTTGAACAAGAACCTCAAAAAGATGAATTCCTGTGATGGGAGTAGTCTCGACTTTTTGGGAGTTCACCCCGAATCCCAGTTGATTGATACGGCTGATAGTGTAGTCTCTGTTGACCTGGAGCTAGACTATGTCTTGGTCGTTCAAAAGCCAGTTGTCGAGGTAGGTGCTTGCTTCCATTTGCTTCTGATGGAGGTGAGCAAGGATTGGTTTCAGGACCAAAGTGAGGTTTCTGGGGGCTGCGTTCAGTCCGAATGGTAGGCAGTGAAACTGGTATACTTTGTTTTACCATATTGAATTAATGCATGGCGTGAGACATGAAGATAAGCATCTTCTAAGTCTATTGATACAGTCCAGTTGTTGGACTTTATAGAGAATAGCGGATCATCTCCAAGGTTTCCATTTTGAAGTGTGGCTTTGCTTCAATTGAGCAAAGATTGGTGGTGATCAGTGGGTCCTTGCCTTTGGAGTTTTCGATGAAGTGATTGAGACGTTTTAGGCTGACGATCATCCTTTCTCCTTCCGATTTCTTGGGTCGAAGAAAAATGTTGCTCTAGAACCCTGGGTCGAAGGAAAATGTTGCTCTAGAACCCTGGGTCGAAGCCTGGATGGCATTTCTGTAGTCTTCTTGAGGAGTAGATCCTGAATTTCTGCTGAGAGGTTAGGAGTTGAATGTGTCAAATGTTGCCAAGGGGGTCAATGAGCGAGAGGTGGTTTCGAGACGAATGTTGGCATGAAACCGTCCCGAATGATTAAAAGCACTTTTAATGGTTGTCCGTTAATTTTACCCAAGCTGGTAAATAATGTTGGAGACGCGCACCGACTGGGAGAGTTGGTTGATAAATGGCACCATTGGTCGGTCTCGTCTTGACTTGTTTTTCCCGCCGGGGGAACAAAAATCGGCTACTTCTGTCAGGTGTCGTTCCTCTCTCGTTACCGCTTTTTGCCTTGTTGGCGAATGAGCATGAGGAATTGTTTTATCGAAAAGACTGGTTTGGTTCAGAACGTTGGTTGTCACTCCCAGATGATTGGCGCTTTGGTTAGACAAACTTTCATTGCGCGAGTTTGAAAAGGATCTGTTCTGGTTCGGCTTGGAAGTTCTTCTGTCGATTTGGAGTTTTACTTAGTTTTGGCTTTCGTGACACATGGAGATGAGGGGCCAAAGTTGGTATCAAGCCACGAAAAAGTGTATCGCTTTCATAGATGGACTAACTGCAGAGTTTGAATTTGGTGGAGTTGTTAAGGTTCAATGTTGAATTGAGGGGTACGTCGCGCATGAGGAGGTTTGTTGAATAAAACCCGGGTCAGCAATTCATCAAATGGTATGTCGCAAACAGGTATTCTGAAAGAGTTGCGAAATTAATCCAGAGACTTCTTTAACCGTTGTAGGGGATGGAGAAGACAACAGTTCTTCACATAAGGCGTTAATGGCCGTGTATAAGACATCAGCTTGTGAAGCGGCCTTAAGACCGAGACGAATGCCTTTGTTGCTATCCAGAACGACGAATGTCGGGATTTCAGCTTTCCTTGGGATGTGGAGTTCAGTCATAAAATTCATTTTTGTTTCAGTACTTAAGAATTCTAATTCAAGATAGGTATCGAAGTGTTTTGTTGCTGTTGCCCCCTCACCAGACGGGCGGAAAAAGGATGCTTCACAGCCAGGTCTGGGTGGCGGTAGGTCTTTGTCCAATTCTAGTGCCTCTCCTCGTCCCAAGATGGTGCCACCATTGCTAAGCAAGCATCTGGAGGGTCGTCAATTGGCCTAGAAGAGCGTTTTGTTTGACATTCTTGTCACGTAGTGCAAACCCAAAACCAGTGTATTGAAAGGCCTCGGTTGATTATTAGTGCATCGGAGGTCTTCGATGGCTTGTAAAAAAACAGTCTGGCACCACTTCTTCGACTGTCTTTAGTAGATCGGCAAGCGGAATGGTGGTTGTGTCCTCATTCGCTGGATGATCGGGGAAGCGAATGCGGCAGGTAGAGCTGCATTCACAGGTTTGACAGCATTCGTAAGTTGCTGGTTGAGGACTGAAGCCGAATCAAGGCAGACGCCGTCTTGACCAGTATTTTCCAATAGAGGGTCAGTTGTTAAAGGAAGTGGCGAATGGTGAGTGACTTAGTCTGTTGGAATGGAAAGCGAACGGCGCTTCTTGCGTCACAGTGCGAGGACGAATGCTGGCACTTCTGACTGTAGCTGCTACTAGATGTCGTGGCTACCCAGTCATTCGTGAATTTGGCTTTTGCAGAATGCAAGACAGAAGGCGGTGGTTGGTTCAGCGGCTGTCGAAGACAAAGTCTATTAGGGCATGTTCAACCATCCGGTTGACTTCACTGCGAGAGACAGAGCGGTCAGCACGAGATGAATGCGACGAGAGGTCCAACGGTTGCTTGGGCAAATGCTCTTCTTGATTTTGAGCTCGCATTCGCTTACGTTGGCGCTTTAATTGGATGTAGGCGGTCCTAGTAGCTTGGAAATTCAATTTGAATGATGAGAGATGAAGGCTGGAAGAGGGCAAATGCTGGCCTGCTTGAATGGAAGAAGTGACGTTTGTGTTGGCGATATCTTCATTCGTATTTGCATTTGAATTCGACGAGTGTGGTAGAATGGGGTTAACGGTGTCAGAGATGACGGCGGGCACGGTCGGGGGCAGGAGAGGGTTCTCTGTATCCTTAATAGGCGGTTGTTCAGACATCCACCTCCAGGTAAACAACGTTCGAGGAACTAATGCAAAAATTAACAGGTCATGGATTTTTTTCCAGCAACTAGAAAGGTTAAGTATTACCATTTTTTAAGTATCCTGCATGTATGGGCAATGGTGGAGTGCAAGCGCGGATGCGGCTGGCGTTTGAAGCATTGGAGCGGACGACGAGGAAAAAGAAAAGTTGATTCACAGTGACAATCTGGCATGTTTTAGAAGATTTTGTTGGTTGGCGTGGAGTGGTCAAATTTTCGTAGCTAGGGGAAGCGAATCAGGAGAGGCAGCATTTTCTTGGTCGCACCTTACACATATAACGATGGCGCACTCACATTTTGGAAGCGAAGAAGACAACAGCTTTACGAGATTTCTTAACATACGTATTATTAATTGAGCGAGAAAGGCAAATGAACATCAGGCTTCACAGAAACAAATTTTACCATTTACGGCAAGGTGCACTGCGACTGAGGCAAGGGAATGTAGCGAACTACACGTCATTTTCTTAAAAAAAAAATTAGCCATAATCAGGCTGTAGAGGATGTATATCCAATCATTAAATACATTATATCGGGCAGATATTGGAATTTTAAATGCATGAAAGTGGAGCCCAATTTGTGTAACTTTGATGCTACAACCAGCATTTGTTTAGGTTTGCATTTCTACTTGGATAGCATGTTAACCTTAGAATGGTAATTTTTTTTTAACTTTGACGACCATCGGGGGGGGGGGGGGGGGGGGGGAATCCCAAAAGACCCCCACCTAATTAGCTGTACAAAATAGTCAAACTTCAGTTTCATAATTTTTATTAGATGAACACATTTTAAAGAAACTAATTATCAAGAAACATGATATTTTTTCTTAAAATAAAACCAGGCTTTATAAAAATAGAAAGCTGTTGCTTACGTCCATTTTGTGTCAAAAGCCATATATGGGCAAAACTTGACAGATCAGTTATCGGAACAAAAGAACTTTAAAAAAAAGTATGTACGAAAACTATGAAGAAATAATCAATATGACATGGGAAAATCAAAATTATGTTATAAAACAATAATTTTGTCAAACAGAGGGCTGCGGCTTACTTTCACGTTACATTAAAAACCATATTAAAATCCAAAATACACCACCACCACAGCAGAACACTACAGTCAAACTTCAGAGTTCACTGTAAATTTTCGGCAAGTCCTAACACCTTCAGACCAAAATATATACCGTAAAAACGAAAAAGTAATACATCATATCAAATCGTCGAAAAGGTTTTTCGAATGTTTGACGATTGTGATATGATTTGTGCTTTTTCGTTTTTGCGGTATATATTTTGGTCTGAAGGCGGCGATAGGACTCACCGAAAATTTACAGTAAACTCTGAAGTTTGACTGAAGTGCTCTGCTGTGGTGGTAGTGTATTTTGGATTTTAATAATTATGTCTTTTAATTACCACTGTGTCCAACAGTAGCCCGTTTTTTCGAGTTAAAACCTTCCTACGGGAAAGTTCCACCAAGCCTAAGCGCAAAAAAACCTCGATCAGGTTGAAAGTCTCTGGAAATGTTCAAAATACACTACAAAAATATGTCTAAAAAAATTGGCTTTTAAAATAAAATTTTTTATGATAAAATTTTGCGAATCTTGGTCGTTCTAGGGTTAACTACAAATTTTAGAAGATGGTGTTTTTACCAATTATTTTGTGAAACATATGCACCGAGCTTAAATGGGGGAGAAGGGGGGGGAGTAATCAATTTTTTTCCATTATATCTATATCAACAAAATTTGTTATTTAAAAATCAGGTGTTGGCACCACAGCACTGTAATACTAGATACTGCCTCATTGACCGAGGGTACACGGAGATTTCTTGTGTCGCTTTACCTCACGTTGACTTGAACTCGCGTTGCCTTAGGAGAGAGGTGGTTACACGGACATTCAAGTTGGAGTGAGTTAAAATGACAACGGGTACACAGTAGTTTCTGCTAAGTCGACGTAGCGTCGCGTTTATCTGATCCCCCATCAACCAAACCCCCTCTCTAGTCCCACGTCCCCATTCAGCTAGATGGGCTCTCGACTTCGTTTTAAGGAAGTGCCAGGTTCCACCCTAGCTTCGTGACATTTAAGTGCACTTGCTTCAACCAATCAAAGGAAAGCATTCCTTAGAGCGACATAGAAAATGTGTTTTAGGTGGGTACACATAGGTTATTAAAGCGCTTCAACTCCTTACGTCGAAATAACGAGGTGGTTTGAGATAAAACTATTTGAAAGTGGTTTTAAGTGATTACACAGACGTTCTAAACGCACTCTAAGCACTACATCGACGTAAGACAAAGCGACTTAAGAATCCTCCGTGTACCCTCGATCACTCATAAGTACTGGAGAAACTGAGTACTGTAGTACTAAGCTTGGTACCGGCACCGGCTGAAAAATGTCTGGCACCACGCAGCACTAGTACGTGCAGTACCCAAGATGCACGGATCCGGTCAATCTAAATAGTGCGTTGGAGGGAAGGAAGGAAGATTTTATGTTTGTCAGGAATTTTCGTCTTATGCTGACAAAACAAAAATTTAGTTAGGTACCGTATTCTGTGATAAAAATTAAAACCACTCAGTTTGCACTTATTGCACATGGTCTGTATTTACAAAGCACAACCCTGGTCAGAATTTTGAATAAGATCTGACAATGATCACGGAAGATTTTCCAAGATCATGCAAGATTTTGAATAAGATCTTTATAAGATCTTTCAAAGATCTTGCTAGATCTTGACTAAAGATCTAGATAATAATCTTGCAAGACTTAACAAGATCTTGACAAAAAAAAAACCCAAAATTTCTGGTTTTGAGTTTGTTGTCAAATTCCAGTTGCTAATTAAAGTCAAGTCCACAAACTGCTTTGGCAACTAATGAAAACCACAGCTTTCCGAGTGCTTGTCAAGAGCTTGATACGTTCTTATCCAGATCTTGCACGATTTTGTAAAGATCTTTAGTCAAGATCTTGTCAGATCTTAATAAGATTTTGATATGGGACGTTTTCATCAAAACCTGGTACACCCAAATCGACTTGCAGGTCTTACAATTTTCCCCTGTAACAATTTACCTTGTAATTTCTAACGGTAAGAATCCGTTGCTATTCCAGATACAGGTGTCTTGCTTACGGACGCCAAATTCTACAAAATATATTTAAGAAATTGGGACACTAAAATGACGTCTGATAATTTTCTTTTACTAATCGTCAAGACACTACAGCATTTATTAAAAAAAAAAAACCCGTAAAAAAAAGAAACACATTTGAGAAGTCACGAATGCTGACAATAATATCACATTACAAAATGAAATGACAAAAAAAATGGCACAATGGTTCATGAATAAAGTGCTGCAAGGAAGTCTTCCCCATTTGTAGTTACGTGCATAAGCTTTACGGAACTAACTTATTTAGGACGGAATGACAATCTGTATGCACGTACCTCCAACAATTGCAGCGCGAGTGATTGAAATCAAACTACCTTCTCTGCCAGCAGCAAAACTTTTGACCTAAACGTGCTTATTGGCAGCTAAAAAATAAACTTAACTCCCTTCCCCCCCCACCCACTCCCCAACAAAATATTTGGCAGAGGAGCTTCAACACTTTTTATGCTCCCAGATTCCTCTACATAAAACATTATTTCTTACAGTATATTTCTAAGTAGGAACATTTCACACAAATTACGTAGCAGCATATTTTCCCTAATAAAAATCGTTTTAATTTACACTGCATGTTATCACAGCTTATCTTAAGCAATTGTGCATGAATGTCTTTTAATGTCAGCTAATAATTTAAGACAATTCGTGCACAAGTGCACATTGAGGTAAAAGGAATGGGATTAATACTCTTGGAAAAACCACACGTGCTTCTTCAGAGTCACAATTTAAATATGTTCTGTGAACATCGACAGATAAACTTGCAAAAATTAACAGACCATCAGGTCGAAGAGCCCAAGTATCTTCTCTGCACTTTGGTTGACAACAGATGCAATATACTAAACAAACTTTTATGCTTATTTATAGTTAATCAAAATAAAATATACCGATTCGTGATTAACATTAGAAATATGAATACAGTACTTCAACTTCCGCACAATATTATGCAATAAATTGTCCTTACCATAATATGGCAGATTAACATATGCCAGCAAAAATAGACAAGAATGTTATTAACACCAGCAATCTTTGGCTTTTTATAATTAAAATTGGAAGCTAACTTATCACATGAACTCTTATGAAACTTATCACCACTAAGCCCAAAGCCTGCAAAAACGAACTTCCATGCACTTCGACTGATAAGGAAAAGTGCAGCAACGGGCTAGAGCAAGGAGAACCTTTTGGCAGTTGCACAGCTTCACAACCAACAACCTTCATGGTTAACTTGGCAACTATTGGTCTGTAGTCAGCTTCCCGCTATTGTCTAAAAATGGCCTCCTTTCTTGGAAACTGTGTGATCTTGATTCTTAGGTGACCCAACCTAAAAAAAATAACCACAAATAAACACAAATAGTCAGTATGCTACCTACAATGCATTTTGTTTTAAAGGTAAATTCTAATTTAACTGACGAAAAAGCTAACAAGTAGGGGTGTGCGAAAGGAATAATTTTCGTTTGAGCCGACCCAAGCCAAGTTTGCAACACAAAAGTGTCGAGTGCCGAGTCAAGTTCGAGCAATTGAACACAGCACGCTTTTTAATTAGTTAGGCTTATAGCAAATAAACAACCCGACTCTGTAGGCCTGTGTGTACAGAAAGTTTTCCGGTTTTAGAGTCGAACTATCCTAAAATAATTAATTTTAGTTATTGGCTTTAACCGTTTTTTAATGCCCTAAGCTTGCATAGCTCTCCACCAGTTGGCACCCCAGCTCCCATGCCAGCAGGCATTGCCACCAATCCGACACTTTCGTTTGGCAAACTATCCTGTTCAGTGAGAGTGGGAATGATGGGTGGGTTTTACCTAAAGGTGTATTTTAGTATAATTAAAAAGTCAATTTTGCCAGCCCCCAGCCAGGCCGGCTAAAAATTGTTCCTATTGCTAGGAAAATACATACCCTGTTAATATATGCATCTTGCTCTGCTGGATACTAGTTTACCTTGAGATTTTCTTCTGCGTCAATCCGCCCAGCTCATCAACCCTTACCGCCCCTGCGTGGCCCTCCTTATAAATACAGCTCACTCAAGAGCGGCTGCATCTTTGTTCTTTCTTGGTTTGTCAGAAGGTGACTCAAGAGGAGAGGCAGGGAGGGTATGGTTATGTATTTTCCTAGCAATAGAAATAATTTGTAGCCGGCCTGGTTGGGGGCCAGCAAAATTAACTTTCTATTGCTGGAAAATCCATAACCTGTTCATTTTTGCATTAACAGTTAGACTACGTCAGAGTTCGGTGGCGAGCACCTTCTGAACGGGTTCCCTTGGGTTGTGAGCTGGGGTCCCCGGAGGTGATTTGGAATCTCCATTTGGAGTTCCCTTGTTTTCTGCAGAGTCTGTTTCCAAATACTTGAATTGAGAAAATTAGTACCTGGCTTGGTTCCTGGTGTGGAGATGGTGCCCTGGTTCGGGAAGTTCTGAATTGTTGTTTGTTGGTTCCGACGTGGTAAGGTTGACGGCTTCGCTTGGATGATGAATTTGTTGCGATTGTTGCACTTTCTGCTTCACCCTTTGAAGTTTGTAGTTCAGGTTGGTTCCAAATTCTTCAGTTTTGTTGTTGGGGAAATTTTTACAGATTTGATACAGTTTTCAAATTAATTATGGTCAAAGTTTTCGTTGCGTTGTGAGAGACCCATGCAACCCTCTCTAATGTCGATAGCCACTCGCCATTTGGCGACTGCAAATCAACAATTGACGACTTGGAATTTAACCTTACTCGCCAACACGGCGACTAGTAATCGAGAATGCTATTCAAAGAACGATATCTAGGGAACCATATAAGTTAGAGACAAACGGTTTGCGGCGTTATACTCAGATTTGTAATGGCTATATAATGTATTTTTCTGCATTAATACTAGTGTTGAAGAAAATTGTACACTTTCATAAATGCATAAATGGAAAAACCACGCATCATGAAATAAAATGTATTTGGTGTGTGGCGAGTAGATATTATGAAATGGCAAGTGCTTTCTAAGGTCTACTGGCCAAGTGGCGACTGCTACTGGATTGAGATTCGAGAGAGTTTAACCCATGCCAGGTGAGTAAGCGTTGTTGTTGGGTCGAACTGGTAATGAGTGTTCAGGGGTTTTGTTATTTTGTTGGACAATGGTTTCCCACCTAACGTTCCCCATTGCAGGCGATTTTTTGATTTTCTTCTTTCCATTGTTTATCGTTGATGAAAAGCCATAGGCGTGGTATTTTGCCTTGGGGCGGCAGGCGTCACATGGCAAATCCAGGGTGCTGTTGTTGGTGTAGGGGCAGAGGCCTCCTAGGTTCGGTTGGGGTACACGGCAGCAATCGTACTGCCAGACCGAAAACTCGTAGAAGTGTTCGGGCGGACATGCTACGGCCATGGTCAACCATGCCGCTTGGAATTCTGCATCCTTGGTGGCGTCCGCGAGTGTGGTAACAGATGGCATGTCAAGGGGAAGGCTTCCAAATGGTGTAGTTGGAGTTATTAACCCAGCGGTTGGTTTTAATAGGTCGTATGACAGTTCGCGGATTTTGGGGTCCGGTTGTCGGAGCCTGGGGTGTTCGTTTGGGAGTTGTGGTTTGTAACTTGGTTTTGAACCTGGAGTGGCATCAATTAATGTGAGTGACCAGGCCATGCCTGTTTCCAGGTTTGGTAGTGCGGCACGTGATGCTGTCGTTAGATGAGTGGTGGTCGAGTCATAAGAGCTTTCTGAATGACCAGCAGGCGTTTTCAGCTATGGTTTTTTGTTTGTTGAACTCCATGTAGAATTGAGCAAAATTTTCGAGGAGTTTTTTTCTTTGTTTCTGGTGGGAGTGACAGACCTTGAAGAATGTCTTCTTCGGCAAAGGTTGGCACATGCTCATTTGCTTCGTGGCAGAAAAGTTCGTTTTCAGAAAGTTCCTGTTCATTTTCGACGTCGTCTTGTTGTGGAAGAGGAGAGTTGGGTCGTGAACTGGATGGAGATTTTGATGGGTTCGGTAGTGGTCGTCTGACCCAGTTGAAATTATTTCCTTGCGTGTGGTTTGTTTCATTTTCCCCGAGAGAAGGTTCCGCTTCAGAATCTGTGGATGACACATTTAATTGTTCGCTTAAGCGTTGAGAGTGTTTCGTTTCTGTGTCCGTTTCTTTAGGAAATTCACTTTGTTCTTCGTTTGCTGAGTTTATGTCGGAGGGAGCAGATTCCTCGCGTTTGCTTGGAGATTCGGCTTTGAGGTTGAACCCCCCCTGTGGTGCGCTAGTTTGGGAGATTATTCGTTGTGTTGGCGCTAGGGAGTCGTACTCCGAGGATGACGTCACTGTCGAGTTCGGAAAGGACTTGCACGTTGTCAGGGCCCCTAATTTAAACGGTGACGTTTTCAGGGTTGTCGTTGGAGTTCTTGGTGGCTCAACTAGTCGGCATGTTATTCCTATTGGGTTGTGGCACACTTCCTGTGGGGGTGGTTTTTTCGGTGTGGGTGGCACTTTCCTCTTGTTTGCTTTTAGGAGGAATCTTCTTGTTTTGGCTTGCTCGCACCCGTTTTCTTGACATCAGTTGTAGTTTGAGAATTTTTGCCATGTGTCTGGAGAGTGGAGCAGGCAAGTGGGGTATGGCTTAGTAAAATACTCGCACTTGCGATGTTTATGGCATACCTAATGTTTGTCTAACCTTCCTGGGGTTTTAGCCCTGGCAGCTGCAGGAGCCAGGGTCTAGAATCACCGGTGTCTGTTTGAGAGGGAAGTGCAGTTCATTACTCTTGTCTTGTTGTTGTTCTGTGGTATCAGCACTTTGGTCTGATAACGACATTGTTCTTTTCACGGTTTTGCGTGAGCGCCGTTTCTGCAGTGACCTACGTCGGGACGCGGCAAAGGAGGGTTTTCTGAGGAGCGGGATCGGGTCTTCGTTCTTTATGTCCCACAGGTCTACGAGCCAGGGAGCCGTCGGCTACAGGGGGATGGGGGAGGCACCAGGATGGAAAAAAACAGAGAAAACGTAAGCAAACATCCCCCCTACCCATGAGATACTGTTCGTTGCCCACGCCCGAAGGTCCGGAAATGCGGAGCCTAGGTTCTGGAGTTACCTGTTGGAATGGGTGGCAAACAGGTCCACCCAGGGCATTCCCCATCGACGAGGACATAACATCCATTCTGTTGTGGGAACTTTATCCGTCCATGACAGTTTGTCCGCCAGGATGGTCAGCTTCCCTGCAATGTCTGAATACAACATCAAGTGAAACGACAGACATAGGCCGAACAACACGTGCACTTCTCTCATCAGGATGCGAGAGCGGGACACAAGCCCTCTCTACACATGCGCTACAGCCATGGTGTTGTTCGACATGACTGCTACTCCTTTTTTTGTCGTAAGAGCCGACCAGGTCCTTACTGCGCATACCATAGCTCTCAGTTCTAAGGGGTTAATGTGATGCCGAGCAGGGAGACCTTGTCTTCCCAGGGCCTGACCCCTCCAGGTACCCAAAGGCAAAAGCATTGCTAAGGAGCCTGTTGTCCTACCACCACTTCCAGGACCCAGCAGATAAAGAATCTCGTCATCAATGGGATGTTAAGGACGAGATCAGCTTTGGTCTCCTCTCAGACAATGGACTTATTAGGAAGTTGACCAAGTCGAACTCCACCCCCCAAAAATACTAAGGCTTGCGCCGAGAGGAAGGGTGATTTAGCGGCATTAATGCCAAGGCGCAGACTCGTGAGCGGGGAAGACAGAATCGATAAGTTAGGCAGAGGTAGTGAAACAGCCAGCCGCTGTGTTAAGTGTAAGAGCGTATGCGATGGTGATGAAGATGCCTCACTACCGGTCAGAGTATGGATCTGAACACATGCAGCACTGCGCTGACACCGAACAGTGGAACCTCTAACCTGCTGACACACATCGGAGGAGATGGACGATGGACCGGCACAGGGAGACATGTAAGTGGGAGCCTTCCAGATCCACTGAAACTGTGTATTCGCTTACTGACGCCAGCGTTTTTATTTGGAAGTCGTCTGTCTGCATTAAGGGCGGACAGGTTGAAGATCACGCGGGTGCCCTTGTACTAGTTTGGGATGACGCATGCAGAGCTGTAGAATGCCAGCGTTCTAGAGGGGAGGGCGGGAAATGTAGGCAAATGGTGCCGTTCTTACAGGACCTTTCTTCCTAGCAGTTTTTCTGTTGTTGGTTGCGTAGCCATGGTTGTGGCCCCAAACATACTGATGAGAAGCTGATGATCGGAGGAACAAATACGCTTCATAACACTGAATGAAAGAAAACATCAGATGTACTGTTTAAGCCCGCCTCCACTGGTCATATGAAAGAGGAAGGATACCACTCGAAATCACGAACGGGGATGAAGGGTCTCCTGCCCCCTCTATCTTTGCGAAAGATGCGGTTGCCGCACCCTTTATTGGGAAAGCACCAACTGCCTTTTCCGGAGTACTGGGGGTTTCCCTAAATCCCCGTTGAAAGGCTTCTTGAAACGCCATTTCCCTCCGACTTGATCTGCGGGCCTGGGGGCAGAGTATACCTGAGGGTGAAGTCGTCGTCCCAAAAGTGCTCTTTACGGAAGGGACAGACACTGTTACTGGCCTGGCTTCGGAGCCATGACAAATTCCATGACAAAATCCATCTCCGGGATGTTTGATACCTGCCTTCATAGAAGCTACAGGAACACAGGGCCTAGAAAAGTACTTCTTTGCTTCGAGAGGGCAAAGAAACTTCCCCACCAAAAGATGCTGTTCACCTTCTTTCCAGATTTAAGAGCTGATGGAAGAAACTCTGACTGTGGAAGGTGGTTTGGATTGGACTGGACATCGTCAGAATTCGCAACGCAGCACGTGTTGGGACGACTCGTTCACTACTGTGGCCAGTTTCACTTTGTATAAGGTTGATGGCAAATAAGAAATTGATTGGAAGAACTCCCCCTCAGGGAATAAAGAACTTGCTGCTCCATAAATATCCTCCGAACCCACCGAAAAACTGTCATAATCATATGCAACGCTTCACTCAACGACGACACCCCCCCCCCTCCCCCAGAGGAGGGAGGCGTTCACTTATAACATACTAATAATTTGGGGTGGCGAGTCGGCCCCCCATCAAAATTAGTCGCACAAGGTACAGAATGACTGTGTCCGGCATGGGCGGGTAAGAGTTGCGCAAGCACACTTCCAACTCGAGCAAAATTAGGTCCTCTTAGAGGTTTCACTGACATTTTGTTGAAGAGCAAAAAACATGAACACCTTGGTCTGTGCCCAAACGAAAAGCATGGGATTGGTGGCAATGCCTGATGGGATGTGAGCAGGTGCGCCACCTGGTGGGGTGATATGCAAGCTTTAAGCTGAAGGTTTAGCACAAAGCATTAAATAAGCAATTTAAGCCAAAAACCAAAGAGAACTATTTCTGGATTAAACAGAAAACAGTTGTAGTCAGGGAGCAGTTGTAAAAAAAGCGTACACATTTTGCCAACTTCTGTTTATTATGCAGACTTCATTGTTAGCATATCATTGAATACTTTCTACTTGTTGCCAGTCTGGTAGCTCTCGTTGGATAGATGCAGGGTGCTCCAAAATTAAAGGGTTAAGATTTTCGATTAGACTACTGAGATGCAAAACAAACTAACTTCAAATACAATAAATTGTATAGTTTCTAGCCAAATTGAAGGTTGGAAATTGAGCTGTAAGAAGGAAGAGTGGTAGAACATGGAGGAATATTTTTTATATTAGTATGTATGTACGAGTACGTACAGGGTGGAATATAACAATGTGTTAATATCCCTTACCACATTTTCTGGTTAGGATCAATAACCCTTAACACATTTTGTGGTTAGGATCGAATATGCACCATGCATCATTGACAATAACAGGTGCAATACGCCAACAACAATAAAGCCCTAATAGGCCATCTCAAGTTATATTACCCATTATTATAGCATACTATTTCAAGTTTACCACCCTTAATTTGCACGAGCGCTCATTGTTCAATTGGTTGTTAGAGTGACTCTTTGTTCCTAAGTGCTCTTGCGAGCTTTCTAATAGCCCGAAATGGACACGCTGAGGCTACTCTGAAAGGTGGGAATCCATCAATCGTAACCAAAATTGTTAAGCTCAGATAGGGACCGTCCTACACCTATTTAAAGTGGTAACAACGCAGTGGGAAAGCATATGGTAAATTTCAGTTTCAAAGTGCTTTTGCAAGATCTCTAATAGACCTAAACGGACAATCTAAGGATATTCTGAAAGGTGGGGATCTATTCTTTCCATCAATCCTAACTAAAAACCGTTCTATCCGCATTTGAAGGTGAAGTGGTAATGGCATAGTGACAAAAGTGTACGTTAATTTTCGCCTTCAAAGTGCTCTTATGAGCTTTCTAACACCCCGAAACAAGACATTCTTAAAATATACTGAAAGGCAGGATCTATTAATTTCAACAATCCTACCACAATTGTTTAGCTGAGATAGGGACCATTCTACTCCCCCCCCCTCGTTTAAAGGTGATATGGTAATGGCGTAGTGGCGAAAGCGTATGGTGATTTCGATCAGCCTAAAATAGACATGTCTAGGATATTCACGAAGGTGAAAAACTATTCTTTCCATCAATCCTAACCACAATTGTTTAGCTTAGATAGGTACAGTTTTACCCCCATTTACAGGTAAAGCGGTAACACCATTGCGGCGGAAGCATATGGTCGTTTTCGATTTCAAAATGCCCGCGAGCTTTCTAATAACCCGACATAGATATTCTTAGGATATTCTGAAAGGTGGGGATCTATTCTTTTCAACAATCCTCACCACAATTTTTTTTAGCTTAGAGACCATTCTATCCCGACTTAAATGTGACGTGGTAATTGCATAGTGGCGAAAGCGTAGTGCACTTGCGAACTTTCTAATAACCCAAAATAGACATGTTCAAGATATTTAGAAAGATAGGGATCTATTCTTACGGCCAATCCTAACCACAATTGTTTAGCTTATATAAGGACTGTTTTACCCTCATCTAATGGTAAAGTGGTAATGGCATTGCAGCGGAAGCATGTGGTGATTTTCTATTTCAAAGTGCTCTTGCGAACTTTCTAATAACCCAAAATGGACGTGTTTAAGATATTCTGAAAAGTGGGGATGTATTCTTTCCATCAATCCTAACCAAAATTGCTTAGCTTAGATACAGACCGTTCTACCCACATTGAAAGGTAGAGTGGTAATGGCGCATCAGCAAAGCTTTTGGTTATTTTCGCTTTTAAAGTGCTCTTGCGAACTTTCTAATAGCCAGAAATGGAAATGTTTAGAATATTCTAAAAGGTGAGGATCTATTCTTTCCATCAATTCTAAACAAAATTGTTTAGCTTAGATAGGGACCATTCCATGCCCTTTTAAAGATGAAGTAGTAGTAGTCTAGTGTGAACCTCTTACTTGCATTTGTTTTTGTTTCACTAAAAACATCATTACCAGTACTATGAAACATTTGAATAATTTTAAAACTACAATCTTCTTCCATCATCGCACAATTTCATACATAAGACACTCACAATTTCATACATAAGACACTCACAATTTCATACATAAGACACAGAGTCTTGCTAATTTTCGACAGCAAGCACTTAACAGGAAAGATTAGGATCCTGGCCACATTCTTGCCGTTTGCCAGAATTTGAATTTGGCAGAACACGTAGCCTCCTGTATTTACAAGGTAGTGGACCATTCATGCTGTCTTTAGAAGGTAGTGGGCCTTCATGCTACTACTAGCTCTCCAACACCGTGCTAACTGCTCACTCAAGTCCCTCCCCACAAGGTATCTCACATTTGGGTACTGGCTGGGGAGCTGTGAGCGAGAATTTGGAAGCGTTTTGTAGATGATGTCTTTGCTGAAGGTGCTGGAGAAGTCAACAACTGGCGTAGCGATTTGTCCTTCACAGTGGAAGAAGTGGACGGTGAGCTCCCCTTTCTTGACATTCTGGTGAAGAGAGTTGAAGGGACGAAGAGAGTAGAGTATCAGCCATACAAGAAACCGATGGCTACAAAGAGGGGAATACCATACAACTCAGGCCACCCAAGTGAACAACTGAACGCAATTGCGCAGAACGAATTTGTAAGGCTAATCCGTAACTCGACGAATTTGGAAGTAGCAGGTCCACACCTATATGAGGCAAAAGGCAAGTTTCTTCAACTGGGCTACCCAGCCGGACTGCTGGATAGAATGAAGAAAAAGGCTGTTTGTATTGCTGCGACAGAGAGGAAGAATTACATGAAATCTTGTGTCGTAGTGGCTTTATAACCTACCTGCCGAATGTAAAAGGACTAAAAAAACGTTTAGGAAAGAAAATGCCTCCAGTTGCTGTTGAAGTTGAACGGGTGACTCAGAAGACAAAGAATGACGCTTTGATGGGAAATGTGACTAATACTAAGGAAGGTGTGCACAGAGTACCGTGCAAAAGATGCAGTGCAGTGTATGTCGGAGAGACGAAGAAAGGCGTGAGAACAAGACTGGGACAGCACATGGACAACGTCAAGAGAAGAGTGCAGGATAACGTCATTGCGCTCCACTGTGCTGCTACTGAGCACGAGATTGACTAGGAGAAAGCCATGACGCTCATCCGCTCAAACTCTGCACGCGAAAGTCATCTACGGTGCCTGGAATCCATTGCTATACAACACCATGAGCAGAATGGATTCCAACTTATGAATATTCAGGGCCCTTCTTACCCAAATGTGAGACACCTTGTGGGGAGGGACTTGAGTGAGCAGTTAGTGCGGTGTTGGAGAGCTAGTAGCAGCATGAAGGGCCCACTACCTTCTAAAGACAGCATGAATGATCCACTACCTTGTAAAAACAGGAGGCTACGTGTTCTGCCAAATTCAAATTCTGGCAAACAGCAAGAATGTGACCAGGATCCTAATTTTTCCTTTGAAGTGCATGATGATGACAGTAGCATTGCTGTCGAAAATTAGCAAGACTCTGTGAGTGTCTTATGTATGAAATTGTGCAATGATGGAAGAAGATTGTAGCTTTAAAATTGTTTTTGTTTGCATTTGCTAAAGTTTTGGATGGGATTGATGGATGGAAAGAAAAGATCCACCTTTCAAAATATCCCAAGCACGCCCAATTCGGTCTATTAGAGCTTGCAAGAGCACTTTGAAATCGAAAAGCACTATGCACTTTCGCGGATGCGCTATTACCACCTCACCTTTAAATAGGTGTAGGACAGTCCCTATCTAAAGCTAAATAATTTTGGTTAGGATTGATGGACAGAATAGATCCCCACCTTTCAGAATAACCTAAGCATGGCTATTTCGGGCCTTTAGAAAGTTCGCAAGAGCACTTTAAAAGAAAGGATCACTATAACAACCAATTGAACAAAGGAACGCTCGTGCACATTAGGGTGGTAACTTGAAACATCAAAATACGAGGGCCACCTGGTTGATTTTTGTTTCTATTGCCTACATGTAAACACATTACCTGCTTTTTATGCATTTCCCTCCCTTAGTGTGCTCAAACCCTAGCGACCTTGTTGACTTCCCTGCCAGCTTCGTAGCTTCACCTTCTGTGCATGTGTGGCGCAGGCCCCCTACGAAAGCGTCCGATCCTAACAGTGCTTCGTCTTTCTTTCCTCTCACTTGTAACCATGGTAACTCAGAGGTGAGGCTGGGCGGGTAAAGGTAATGTATGTTTTCATGTAGGCAATAGAAACATAAATCAACCAGCTGGCCCTAGCAAATCAATGTTTTTAGTGCCGACGACGAAAATTTACATTATCTGCCTTTCTTAGCATTACAGCAGACCTCGTCACCTATGGTGGTGGGACCATGGTAACGGATACCCGTGCTACGGGCTGGCTGCCCCAGAATCAATGGACTTGGTGAACCATAAGCGTGATGTGGAACAGTGGACTGAAGGCGCCCTTGTTGAGGTTAATCGTTTACAGGGCCTCATGAGAAAATCATAGGAGCGTTGTAGTCGTTGGGCCAGGTTCGGAGCTGAGGAGTCACATTGTTGCTGGAGCAACCGTGAGGCCGGCAATCATGCTTAAATGGTTGGCGTGGCAAGGTGAACCCAGGGACGGTAATAACGGTGATTCTGTTGTGGAGCGAAGGATGAAGCGGAGGGGCAGCATGAAAAGTCCCATTGATAGCGACCGTATACAGAAAGTTGTGTTTATCAAGTCGTCGTTCGGTCTTAATCTGCCTTTACTTCTTCTCGTCCCTTTCTTTTTCAGGCCGATGGCCACGATGGATACTCATAGGTTCAGGCGCTTAGGTAACGGAGCTGTACTGAAAGCTGTTAGTTCAATTACCTTATGGACGTGAGGACTGAGGTTAGACCGAGA
This sequence comes from Lithobius niger, assembly GCA_023313725.1. Lineage (NCBI taxonomy): Eukaryota > Metazoa > Arthropoda > Chilopoda > Lithobiomorpha > Lithobiidae > Lithobius > Lithobius niger. The sequence continues at coordinate 143,289 of JAHWFP010169984.1, forward strand.
CTCAAGTGGTGGCTGTCGTGTTCGCTAGTGGCGGTCAGTGACCGAGAAGCAGGAAAGGTAAGGGGAACGGCCGGGCGAGCGAGCCAGAAGTAGCTGCTAGACTGTCTGCCAGTGGCGGAGCTCTGGGGTTAGAGTAGACGAGCGCACGTTGCAGAAGAGAGGTCTGGTTGGCAAAGCAGCGTGGGCCATGTCTGCAAGATCTGATGTCAAGGGACGAGCTGAATGTCTGGGACTGGGGATGCAGTGGTTGTTTGAAGCGTCGCCCTCCTGGTCTCTAAAACACTGATAGAGAAGGAATACCGCAGTGGGCCAGACCATGGTACGTGAACGTCTGATGCAAAAAAAACCAATCGAGTAGATGAGGCGAGACTGTAGAAGGGTCGCAGACAAGCCTAACCTCGTACCCCACCAAAAAGGTCCGACCAAGGTTTGTCCATTTTCAAACTCGGCGCGGTGACGCTCGTACAGTCGCACCAAGGAGAACAAACGCTATGCAATGTGGTAGTTGTATGATAGAAAGATCTTGTAAGATCGCAACGACGTCATTTCGGTGTTATGAAGAGATGAATGAGCGAAGGATTAGTACAGAGCAGAAGAGCTGGTCTATGTTAGTGAACATTAGTTATTTGTGACGAACAGTTGTGGCCATGAACAGTGCCCCTAGTCGTGAATCTTGGAAGCGAAGGAATACTCAAGGCTAATGCCTTGGTCTTGTGTGTAGGGTAATGATATGGCAAGAGGCAGAATAGGCCAATGTCGACGATCGCCTGGTTGGCCAGCAAGGAGGACCGGTCATTGAAAGTATCAGTGAATAACAAGGATGTTGTAGCCAGTTTGGTGATGCCAGGCAAGGGACCAGTATTCAGGAGAAGAGTGGCCCATGGCCGCATATAGTTAATTGTTCGTAAGGAAAGTTTATGATCGTGTAGAAAACTTCTGAATGGGCCCAATGGGACCATTGTGGAGCAACAACCGCAAAGTGGACGAAGCCGTTACTTGGGCCGCTTGTTGCTGAAGAAACTTTCTGGAAGGGTGCGGTTGGGCACCAAGGCAGGAACCAGGCAACCATCATGATGGAACAGCAAGAGAAAACAGCGGTTCAGACAACCCAGTGTTAACTTCAAGGTTGTGTTTCATTCCAATCGTCCTGTTGAAAACATCACCACTCAGTGTGACGAGGTGTCCTGGAGCCGAACGGGGAGCAGTGAATAGTTCGTCCGATTCAATTGCGCCTGGGACGAAGAAGCGACCACCGTAGGAGTAGGAGGATGGTTTTTACTCGCCAAGGACGAGTAAGCCCAATGACGATAGTGGTTTGATGAGGCCCTGTCTATCGTAGGTGGGCCCAAGGGTAGCAGGACCGTGATGGTGTATTGTTTTGCCTAGTTCTTAAGTGTTGCTTATTTGAGTGTTTATATTTATTGATACTGATTAGTCATCATGAATCTATGATTAGTGCCCAATTGAACTCATTGCCTTCTTGCATAATGGTCAAGGATTCATGCTGTCTAGAAGTCCTGTGCAAATGAGAACTCCACACAATGTCATGTGTTGCCCATTAAGAAGGGTACCAATTCAACAGCCCTTTATCAGGTTTACATAAATAGAGCCATGCTTTCATTACGATGACCGCTGCCAGAGGTCGAAATTGTGCCCACGGTCACGTTTGGGGATACTTCTGAGATACGCCTTTCATACAAAAGGTTACCGAATCTGTTATACAGACGGGGGATAGATGGTTCGGGAAACAAAAAGTGTACGATTCGATGAGAAGAGCATGGGAATGGAGACTTTAACGAATGCCCAAAATAACCCAATTGTGGAATTTACGTTGGATGAAAATGCCTTGGTCATGCCAGTCCGAAGGCCAACTCCTGTCCCCATAGCAAGAACACAGGGAAGTACTTCATGCGTCCCTGTTGCCACTGGGCAAACACTCAAGTACCTGTTGCCCAACCCCCATAAATACCTTTGGTTAGAACATGTCCTGCACCAGGTTGGGAGCGGGCAGTCGTGACGCGCACGTCCGGAAGAAGTACAGGTGATACGGACATATATTACTGTTATCAACATGGACCACGTCAACGTTCCAATCTAGAGGTTCGAGAGTATTGTACGAAAACAAACCTGCCCTGCGATGATACCAAATTCGACATCAGCATAAGGAATAAGGAAATGGCTGTTGGTGACCCAGTTGGTCAAAATGTTCCTTACCACTGGCGAAGCTGAGACAAACGGTGGTGATTGTAGTAACAGCGGGTTATTGAACAGGACGAGAATCAGCTGGAGAACTGGATAACGAACTTGTGACTGTAGTTCTAGCAGAGCAGATGTGGTTGGAGAACACAGGGCACACACTAAGAGTGAAACAATTCAAAAGTTCCCGCCAAAGGTAACGGTTTAAGAAGCGAACGACTGAAAAAGACGACGGCGGAACATCGAAGAAGAATTGGACTACAACGGTGGGACCGGACGACGGTGGAAGGGGAATGGAAGGAAAAAAAATGAAAACATGATGGTTGCTGAGTGACGGTGTAGAGGGTTTTGCAACATCACTTGGTCATGTCGGCGTATACATGAAATGTTAAATGTCCATATTACACAATTAATGGTGCAAAGGATCACGCAATGGTACAGCAAAGTGGTGCATTGTCAGACGAATATGAGTTGGTGTAACGTAGTCGTGCAGTACGAACGTAGTAGTTCGTTGTGTCCTTTTCTGCTTGTCTACGTTCATTTCAGTTATTGTTTTTTTTTTTTTTTTTTTTATTATTCCATCTTCATTTTCATTTTTTTTTTATTATAACAACAAAAAGAACACAAGGAATGGTGGACCGCGTAGAGCTGTGCGGGATCCAAAGGATTAGGACAGTTTGACGTAAAAGTCAGAGGTGATGGCTTAAAGTCGTACTGCAAGAAGGACCACCAGGGAGGACACATGGCTGATGAGGCAGTCCCCTCCGGGGGAGGAGAGGAGGAGGTAAGAACTAAGGTACAAGAGACGATTCGCCGGAGTGAAGGAGAAAGAGGGGGATCCGGCTTGCTACTTGGAACCGGTGAGCGAGGCAAGTCACTGTGTTGACGGAGGTGGCAGATACCAGTATCGTAATCGTGAGTCCCGTGACGACAGCTGGATACCGTGGAACCAAGGATAGGAAGTCCGGAGAACACATCCGCGGAGTGCGAGGAACCTCACTTGAAACAGGAGAAGTGCCTTTGTCGAAGCAGAAGAGACAAGGAGAGGTCGGAACCGGAGATGAAGAGCGGAGCAAAGAGTCAGGTGGAATAGAGGCACTGGTAGCCGAAACTGGAAGCGGAAAACAGCAACCAACTGGCGGGGTTGCTGGATCGCAAGACATGGATAATATAATCGCAGCCACAACTTCAGGCGGTGGAGAAGAGGAACGCTGGAACCGTGGAAACGGGATCGAGAGTCGAGATGCGTCTGACGGGCTTGAGTACGGTGAAGCGGTAGCCAGCATAGATGAAGGAATCGCGGGCCGCAGAGAAGTTCCAGAAGCTGAATCGGGACCTGAACGGACCCGGGGCCTCAGAAAGATATTTGATTTCACGAGGCGATGCAACAGACCTGAGATGACCCGTGGAGAACTAGGTCGGGGTAGAAGAAAGGCACGCAATGGCTTGGAAAACAGCTGCCCGCCAAAACGTAGAGGTGGTGTGGCTTGATATAGCCAAGGCGGTAGAGGAGCACGAATCCATTTTGGTAGGGAAGTGGAAGAGGAGACCGATGCCATAGGTGAATCGAGAACCGAGCAAGAGGGCGGCCGCGTGACGGGCCGTATACGGGTCTAGTGAAGTTCGGCTAGGTCCGGAGAGGAACTGTCAGCCGAAGGGACCGTGGAGGAGGTGTGAGGCGGAACCATAGCAGATCGTGGAACCGAAGACAGAAGAGAAAGAGCTGGAATAGACCCACGCGCGGTGCTGCCCTAGGAAGAATATGACTGATGATCCGCTCCGATCGCTTATATAGGAGGCCTGTGCATGCGCAGAAGGAAGAGCCACGAGCCCGGTAGGGAAGCCAATTTCTTCGCTAGGGATTAGAGCTCCAATTAGGAGGAACTGCTAAATAAAAGACAGGTAATGTATATTTTCTTCAGCATTAAAAACAGTAGAGCAAAAAAGACTTCCACAAGCATGTCTGCCCAAAGAAAAATGAGCATCACATGGTTCGTGTGGCTCTACTGTAGCAGCAGCTGGTACGCCACCAAAGGGTGAACCGGAAGGTATCATAAAATTTTGGGAGTTGCATTGGACAGAAAGAGAGCTTAATTTGAATAAACGGCTAAAATAAAGGTTAGCGTTTTTGGACAGAAAGTACAAATTTTAAGTTGCATATTTGGCACTTCTTACGTTGTAGGGTAACTTCTTAGCCTTCTTCGCTACTTGAAGGTTGTTTAGTAAATGCCACACAAATCAAAAAAAAATTATTTAAAAAAAAAAAAGAAAAAACCTCTCACAAACTCTCAAGACATAACTTCACACACTTTTACACAGAGCATGGATCGATTTGTAATATTTCACAATATAGGCTGCAAGAAAAAAATCTATATGGAACTTACCCACGAATAAATACATTTTCCTTTGTGATATTTTAAAACTTAACATGTTTAGCATTGTAATCAGATGAAGCCTTGAAGGAGAAACTACGGTTTTTTCCTCCAGTATGTTAATATGCCTCATTAGTTGTGTGTATACTACCGAAAATCACCTAATAAACGCCCTGGCTTGGCAAACGCCCACTCCCCAAAAATAGCTAGGTTCAGAAATGGTGTAGTAGTAGTAAATCGTGAAATTGACTAAACGCTTCAAATGTCTAACTAAATCAACGTTTATCTCTTTAAATCTTGGGTTTCCTTCAGTAAAATTGACGAAAGATTCATAAATTTAACGAAATCAACACGATTTTGAAGTGATTGTAATGACGGAAGTGTCGGCAATATTAGGCCTATGCGATCGAGCATTGATGTGCGTAATATGGATTCAGTCTACCGAAAACGCTATACCTTTTAATAATTTATTCTCAAATTTAGTGTATTAGATCATCCTCCTTCCAATATCTAACATAATTCAAATTTAAACTAATTTTAACTATCTCCAACCTTCAAGACAGACGTGATTCACCACCGGGAAACTCGGTGTTGACGCATTTATCACATCGGTTTCTGTTATTCCTGGAGCTAGTTATCCAAGTTGGAAGTTCCAACGGAAAGTAGACGCGTAGATCTTGACCCGTGGAGCCTCCGTAGTGGACTCGAGGAACCACATGAGGTTCCACGCGTCCAGACTCTTGAGCGCTTGAAACATCCAGCCCACTGCATCCGTTATGACGTTACTCTGCATGGCGCTTTCCGGTCGTGAATCTCATGTCTGTTTTGAAGGTTGGTGATGGTTAGAAATTAATTTTAACTTTGAATTAGGTTAGATATTGGAAGGAGGACGATCTAATAAACTAAATTCGTCAACAAATGAGAAAATCATTGTGTTAATGCTAGATTAACCCAGATCACGTACGACGTGAATGATCAACTTTTCCACGATGGATTTAGGCCAAACATCTACCCCAAATATTGTGTTAAGGCCAGAAGTGTAGTAGTAGGTTTTTAACGCCCCTCCACTATTTTATCGAATTAATTTTAGCCGCCAATGGGCGTTTAGTAGGCGATTTACAGCAAACAGAAATAAGATCTTTGTGTATCAGAAATGGTTAAAATAATTTCAACCAAATTCTAGTGCACACTCAGACCGTTCAGCTGAACTACCAAAGTATTACTGTGACTCAACCACGGTAATCCTGGTCCGATGAGCACGAGTGTCTTCAGCTTCATAAAACGGAGAATTGAATTGTGGTCTTGGATTGTTACAAACCCCATGAGCTGCTGCTGCTGCTGACTGGACTTGTGTGTGTGAAGTTCTCTGGCTGAAAGGCTCACCACGCCTCGCACCACGGGCTCGCAGACATCCTCGCAACCGCACTGGGTTATGGTTGCCCCTTGAACTAGCAATTGGAAATGGCTTCGTATACACGTTCACATTGGAATCTCCAGTGTTATTATCTTGGCGTGGCGGACTACTCGAAACCGTCTTTAGAGGAGGCTCCCAATTATCACTTGGAGCACGAATGAAGGAATTGGAAGTAGGAGGCATTTGGCAATTAACAGACGGCGGAGTGTAAGAAGTAGATTTAGCAGGCAATAGACAATTGTCTACTGGAGAAGGAGTTTGTGAATACGAAGAATGCATTGTTTTATGCTCACTAGCTGGCACCGTTGTAGGCCAGTCCTTTGAGTTCACTGTGGCAGAATTTCTGTCCACTTCACTCTGATTGTCACTGTTAGCTGGAGACTGCGAAGCAGGAACAGCTGTCGAACGAAACACCTCTGACTCACTTTCTTCGTCCGACTGGTAAGTCATGTCTTTGAAGGCATCTGCACTGTCACTGCATGAAGTTGCACTGGAAAACGTACGCGAGGACTCTGGCATTACTGCATCGACAGTTACATCAGAAGGCACTCCGGCTGCGCTGGGCTCATCTATAACAAATACTACAAGTGTTAATGACTGAAGTTTAAAACAAAAACTTTAAAAGACAGAAAAACAAGAAAATGTTATAGTTACCCCATAAAACTCCAAAATACCAGTATTACCTGGTCGATTTTGGTTTCTATTGCTTTTATGAAAATATACATTACCAAATTTTAGCATTCTCCTTCTCATAATGCTGTTTCAATTAGAGAAAAATCGAAGATTTCTGTCCGACCCGCTACCCTCTGCGCAGCTTCCTTCATATAAAAGCCTGAACGGAGCGATCCGTCTCATCTTTTCTACCTCAATTGTGCCCAGATGGCGACAAGAGCGGAGAAGGGTTGGAAAAAGTAATGTATATTTTCATAAAAACAATACAAACCAAAATCCACCAGGTAAAACTGGTATTTTGGAGTTTCTAGTTGCTATGAAAATGTCTGTTACTTAATTTTAGTATTCCACAGACCTTGTCAAAAGGTCGTTCGGAAGGCTTCTGAGTCTTAGCCCGAAAGGTGGCACGGGGAGTAACAGTGACACCGGAATAGTTGTCCAAGAAGAAACAAGTCGGCAGCGGTGGCGGATAGCGCCTGAAACTCGCTGCATCGAAGGCATGCAGCCATGGCGATGAGAAATACCGTTTTCCGGGTGAGGTGGCAAAGGGAACAGGCTGAGCGGGGTTCGTAAAGAGCCTGTAGAAGGACAGTGAGAACGATGGATAGGTCCCAATCTGGGAAGGTCTTGCGTACTAGCGGCCGATCGATCATGAAGGATCGTGTCATGGAAGTAATACGGAAGTCATCGATGAGGTAAAAGCAGCCGGCGGCTTTTAAAACCGCGTTGAGGGCGGGCCGGTATACTAGAATTGTGGATCCACAGAGACCATTGTCGAAGAGAAAATCTAGGAATCGGAGAAACTCAGGAACAGGGGACCTATTGGATTAACTTGTGTAGAACACCAATGAAACCATCGGCACCAATGGCTGTCGTAGATATTGGAGGTGGACGCACGAACTGTTCGGGAAGCGATACGAATGGCCTGACGAAGAAACTCCTGTTGCTTCAAGAAGTCAGACGATAGAAGCCACCCGTGTAGCTGCAGGGATTGCAGATGTCGATGCTGAAGTGTCCCGTTGCGCTGGGTCAGTTGGTCCAAGGACAGCGAGAGAGATCGCATGGAATCGATGAGGAGGCTGAGGAGCATCTGGAACCAAGCTGCCGCGGGCCAATCTGGGGCTACTAGGAGAAACTTGCCTGTTGAGTCGGCGATCTTCCGTAAGACCAACGGCAGCAGTTTCGGAGGAGGGAAGAAGTAAGCGAAGAGATGATTCCAATCCAGTGTCAGTGCATCGGTGGCCCGGGATCGGGGAATTGGACTGACGAATAAGGGAAGTCGGCATTCCACCTCGTGGCAAATAGGCTTAACATCGGCCGTCCCCAAAGAGTGAATAAGGCTTCGCAGATTGAGGAACAAAGAGTTTAAAGATTTCCGAGGTTATCTTGTGAAGGGAACGGGATCGCGTTCCGCCTCCTCGCCGGAGCTAGGCGACTGCAGTCGTGTTGTCGATGGGACTTGGACAGTCTTTGTAGATACCAGGTGTCGAAAATGGAGGAGACCATAAAGCACAGTACGGAGCTTCAGTAGGATGATGTGGTCGGGATCAGTCGATTCCCAAGTTCCTGACGCTGTCAAGTTGTCTATGTGAGCTCCCCAGCCCTGTCTGGATGCATCAGTGAACAGGTGGAGGTCCGGGATCGGTTCGTGTAGAGGAACCGAGGCGGCGAGGTTGGTGACATCCATACACCAAAGAAGAGTCGAGTGCGGGAAGTGACGGCTGCGGGATCGAGGAGGTAGTGTGAGCCCAACGACGGGAGTTCCCCATTCGGAGGAGCGGAAATAATGAAGGGTTCGAGCCATCCATCGACCAAAGAGACCAGGTCGGCGAAGGAATCGATGAAACCGATGCTCGAGTCCAACTCGCAGAGCGTGTAACAGGGCAGACGGAGAAAAGTGCGAGTGCTGGTTAGGAAGTTGGAGATGCGATCCAGAGATGGTAGGACCGATCCTCGGAAAAGATCGAAGGACACTCTTAGGAATGTGAACTTTCTGCTGGGCATCACGCGAGACTTTGCAATGTTGATCTCTCATCCCATCCAGAAGAAGGACGGTGCGATCCTGTTCTGGGAGTAACCAATCGTCGAGAAAGGCATGAATAAGAACGCCGTGCTGATGGACATGGGCGAGGATCGGATGTAGAACCAGGGTGAAGATACGTGGAGTCGCATTTAGGGTAAAGGGTAGGCACAGGAATTCGTAGACAGTGCCTTTGTGAAGGAATCAAAAAAAGTGCCAGGCGGAAGCATGAATTGGGGAACATGGAGGTATGCATCGGAGATCGAGGGAGATCGTCCAATCGTTGGAGCATAGTGAAGCACGGATCGATTTCGTCATCTCCATCTGAAAGTGTGGATTGTCGATGTATTGGTTCAGGGATTTGAGATTGAAAAAAAAGCGGGAACCTCCCGTCTTCTTGGGGCAAAGAAAAATGTTGCTGTAGAACCCTGGTGGGATTGGGTTTGGAACAATGTGCACTGCTTGTTTGAAGAGGAGACCTTAGATTTCAGCTGATAGTTTGGCAGATGGAGGGGATTCGTGTTCCCATGCAGGTGGACCGCCTGGTGGAAGATGGCGGAATCGAGGCAAAAAGCCGTTGGTTACAATAGAGAGGATCGTCGGATCGGAGGTGATCGATACCCAAGCTTTTGGAAAAAAACTGCAAGCGACCTCCCACAGAGCACGGGAAGGGCGAACTGTCAATATTTGGAGCGGCCGCGATGTCGCGGTCCACGTGAGGCGTAACGTCGGCGTTTGTCAGATGTCGCTTGTCGGGCAGGGGATCGGCGGTGTCCGCGGCCCTGGTTCAAGGATCGAAATGGTGAGGCAGCTTTGGGGAGGGCGGCAGGGTGGGAATAGGTCTGCTTTGCACCGGAGGAATCGTCTTTCGAGGTTCCAGTCTGAGAGTCTTCAGGAGAACGCAAGTGTCTACCATGGCGGGACCGAAAGGGCCGTGGCTTGCGGGAGACGTCGAGATGAGGCGCAATCTTCAGGATTAGATCAGGAAATATGGTATCGGATTCGTGGATTGGAAGGTTGCAGAGCATGGAATGAGTGGAGTTGTGAAGGCTAGGAGAAGTGTTAAGGGCAATTTTCCGCAACAGGATCGTCGAAGTAAACAGAGCCTTAGTAAACCAGTTAATCGAGTAGTATGTGCCAAAACAAGCCTTATGGAAGACTCGATTGATAAGAAAGGCCAGCTGCTTGGTATCAGCAGGAGGAGGATCCACGTTTAAATGTTCACACAGAGCGTTGGCAGCTGCATCGAGAACATCGGCTTGAGAGGCAGCTCGCAAACCTAAACGTATAAGACAATCGATGTTGCGGAGCACAAAAACAGGAACCGAAATCCACCTTGGTTTCGGAAGCGAGGAATTCTGATTGAGGATAGTGTCAAAGTTACATGGGTTTGTAGTACCTTCCCCTGAAGGTCGAAAGAATGACGCTTCCTTCCCAGGCCGAGGAGGCAGAGTGTCGATGTTCATTTCTACAGGGGACCCATTGCTAAGGAGAAGGCCACCGGTCCGTAGGAGCGTGGTTACCAATGTAGTGGATTGACCGAGGAGTGGTGGTTGATGAGGGGCTGATCAGACCGAAGCCGAGACCAGTAGACAAACCGTGGTTCTTGCAAGGTCGACCGGAATCGGGAGACGGCTTGTAAAGAAAACAGTCCGGGAGTATAGCTTCTATCGTTTTGAGGAGGTCCGGCAGAGGAATGTCTGCAGGATCGGGTTCCCCAGGAAACTCCGTAACGTGGTCATCATATTCTTCAGAACGATGAGAAGATTGGTCGTCGTAATTACCCGAAGAACGATAATCCAAAGGGGGAGCTGGAGGCTGAGGGATCGATGGAACCGGGATCGGAACCGGATTGGGTTTACGATAAGAGCAAGGAACCGGATCCCCAGGCTTAAGTAGTTTAGAGGCTGAAGCAACCCAAGGGCAAGTGTATGCGGAAGGGGCCGGTGGATCAGAATGAGCCTTGTGCTTGAAGGTATTCAGTGCAGAGTCCATGAGAGAGTGTACTTGATCCCGTAAGAGTTGAGTTGCAGACACGGCTCGAGAAGAAACGGATCGTTGAGAGGACCGAGAGGAAAGGTCCAAAGGCTGTGCAGAGGAGACATCGATCCCTTGGCTGCACACTTGCAGCTTTAGCATGAAGCTTTAAAATGGAGTGAAGGTCTTTCACTCGCTGCAGTTCTTGAGAAAAGGATCTAGATCCCGAATCCCGGATGACTTATCCACAGGGAATCGGGGAGGTGGCGGTGGTGTTACAAGGCGGGACCGAGGCAGCGGATGGATGAATCGGTGCTGCAGAGCGGATCGAGACGTACCACTCTGTCCCCTGGATCAAGGGACTCGAGGACCGGAATCGGCGATGCCGGAGCAGAGGGAATCAGTGGTTCCCGGGGCGAGTCCTTGGTGCGAGGCATGGATGATCGGGAATCGCAGGTTTGTAGAAACAGCACGTTTGGACGGTATGGTGGTTAGACAAGAAAAGAGGAGACGGATCGCTCCGCTCAGGCTTTTATATGATGGAGGCTGCGCAGTTACGTGCACTGAGGGTAGCAGCCCGGAAAGAAATCTTCGATTGTTCTCTAATTGAAACAGCATTGTGAGAAGGAGAATGCTAAAAAAAGGTAATGGATATCTCATGGCAACTAGAAATAATTTTTTATCATTAGATTTACTTTCGTCTATTTGTAACCATTGTTTAGAGGTGCGCGCAGATAAAACATTCTTCAGAGGCGGCGAATATCAATTTTATTCCCAGCGGCAGTAGTGCAATTCAGCACGCCCATTATTAAAATTCTGCTTAATTTAGAGTGCAGAATAATGGAAACTAACGAGGAACTCTCTCCACGAGTTATGGGAAATTATCAAATTTTTTCCACAAATTGTGTTTTGACCCACTTAAATCACTCGTGCTATTTATTGGCAGATAATTTCCCTCGTGTTTTGCACTCGTGAAATTAATGTCTAGCTAAATAGCACTCGTGAGTTTACAGGGGCCAAAAAACCCAGAGTGAAAAATTATCTGATAATTTCCTTAGCGCTCGGAAAACCATGTAGGAAAATACCAATTCTTGGCAGAAATAAATACGGTAGCATAACCCCCCTCGTACAAAAAAAAAATGGTAAAATCGCCCAACCTTTTACTTACACATGCAGTTTAATTTGAACGTAAAACAAAATTACATACCTTTCGAGGGTAAGCCCGAAATATTTTCTTGAAACTGAGGCAAGTTAGGCATGTTGGGATGCTGTCCAAGATTGTTCACTTGAGAGTAAGGGAAAGCATAGTTCACAAATGGATTCATGTGCAGCGGAGGGACCCCACCCATTCCAGGAAATGGAGAGAGTGGTGGCAGCCCCCCAACTGGCGGTGGAAGGCCGCCATACATCATGCTTTGCAAATACATGGAATGGAGCAGTGGGTTGGGTGCACCTGACAAATACGGATTGAACATTCCAGGAATAGGCATCATGCCAATGTTAGGAATTGAGCCCACAAGAGGTAACCCCATCCCTCCACCTTGCTCGTACAACATGCGAGCCATCTTATTGTCAGCAAACTGGGGAGGTAATTGATGCTGAGGCAACTGACCACTACCAAATATAGAAGCTGTCGAGGTGTTTACTTTCGTCGGGTCATAATTGTGTTCGCCATGACTAAGTGGTACCGTGTTCGGTGTAGGGGACTGCTGTTCAGTACGAAACTGATGCAAGCCATTAAATAATGGTTTCTGCTCCTCTCCCTGAATGTGAGGCTTGTTAAAATCCAAACACTGCTGCGGCTCCACATGCTGGAATAATCCCGGTACCTGTGGTTGCTCAGAACTGGAATGATCAAAATTCAAAGAATTATCTTGACAGGAAAGTTCAGATGCAGGTGACGGTGCGGACACAGAATTGCTTAATACACTTTGCAAATCCGAGTGCTGAAAGTTGATATGAGGATTAAGGCTGGTCAAGTCAGGACGAGTATTTTCGGGGTATCGAGTGTCAGATGGTACTGGTGACACAACGCAGTCTGGTTCACACGAGACTGTACACTCCTCTGGCTGCTCCGAGATATGATGGGAAAGAGTTGATGACTGTGATTGTTCACTATTTAACAGGCTTGGTGATGGAACACCTTTTCTACCATTTACATAAAGCAGACTCTCTTCAGATCCTTCTTCAGTATAAACATTGTTTTTTAGTTTTGAAATACTTGATTCCATTTCTTTAGCAGCTACTTCTTCCGGATACTTATGTTCCAGACTTTCATCAACTTGGTCAAATGTGGGTTTGAAGCCCAACCTATTGTCACCAACTTCTGCCACAACAGAATGGTTCACATCAACAACTTGAGTAGTATCATCAGTTACAATCACTCTTGAATCACTGGTAGTATCAGAGTCCCAATCTTCCAAAACCTGTACAACTTCAGGTCCTTTGACGTAAGACTTAGAGTTACTTCCACGATTACTGCCTTTTAATGGTTTTACTTTATCCTGCCCGTGAAAAGACTTTGGACGAGCTCCCGTGACAGCCCAGTTGCAGGTTCCTGGTGCAGTGGAGATTTCAGGTGCACTGTAGGAACTAGGGGAATCGACGTCATTTGTCTCGTCCTCCCAATTCTCTTCCTGGGGTGGCCATTTTTGAACTTTGCGAGACTTACGCGAGGATCTAGCAGGTTCATTTGCAGGCCAGTGCGTCGATAAACCTCTGCTGTCTTTCTCTTCATTCGAAGAAAAACCTTGCCCTGACCTCTCAAATACCATTGTGTTCCGTTCCCCTGTATCCCAATCGTTATCCCCATATTCATTCACACCCCAGGAACCAGGAGTTGCACCAGGATTGGGAGGGTCGGATTCAACGTTATGGCACATATTCCTGAAAAAGAAAAACTTCTCTTAATAATTCTGGATGATCAAATAGTTCAAGTGTAGTAAACTATGTATCTGTAAAATGAAACTAGTCCCATAATCTGAAAATTAAGCTGTTATCATGGAAACTGTCAAACTGATTTGACTTGGCTAACTACGCTTCATAATTGCTACATGAACAAGTGACCAAAAGCCACAAATTTGAACCAAATTTTACCCTCAGTTTGCCAGTGACCCCGGTGGCAGAATTTTCCTGAAGTGTCTGCGACACATAATTTGGTGAGTACAAATCATCTGCAAAAACTCCCCTCACTCAATTTTCAGAGTATGAAAATAGGCCTTTTTTTTGGGGGGGGGGGGGGGGGGTGGATGGCTTCTGGAGTTGCTTTTGAAGTTTCAGACCTCACGAGTCCTACGTCTACTTAAAAAAAGTACAAATACATAAAGGAAAAGTACTACATTTTTATTTAGGCTAAGTCTCCTTATTATTTAACAACTTTCTATTGTGGCATTCTGGCTTATCGAGTTGTGGCGTGTTAATTTTGACGCCTTTACACCTATGGTACTGTACTAATAAACATTACCACAATATTCTTTACTTAATTTGTTTAGTAACTTTAAGTTACTTTATGGCCATGGCATCAATCACCGATTTAAAATTTTTAGAGTATGTAACAACTAACACCATACATATTTTTTTTACATATTTTCTTGTTCAGTTATGTGCTTTAGAAAGCATGTTTAAAACTCAAAGCTCTCAACCAGTAGTACCGAGGTACCATCATTACATTGGGGTCTTTGCTATCCTTGCTGGTTATGGCGGCCGAGTCTTAAAAAGATCCAAAACGTTTCTGATTTGTCTTTTAATGCTAAAAAAAAGTATTCTCAAAGTACTGCAAACAAATTTGTCCCAAGTTCAATGTTGTTGTTGTTTACGACAACGTCATGAGGCGGCAGCAGGCAATCGATACATAAGATAGGAAGGAGCGCATCGCAGTGCGGTACTTACAAAGTTACTCGTTATACAGTCAAAATCGACCACTGCAGCCAAACAATCGTCAAAACTTGAAGATAAATATCATCATAGCTTCTCACCGACTTGAAGTATGGGAATGAAACGTGTCATTTTTTCGTTAATGAACTGGCCTTCATATCCTATTTTTTAGTTTTACTGAAATTGCCTGGAAGTTTTTATTCTGAGATGTAGATAAGCCGTTTATTAAAAACAACAGCCCTACTTCTTCATAAATCCACTTTGCAGCACAGAACGTTCATTCGATCAACACTCACTCAATATAGCACTTAAATTTCAAATAAGTTTAAAGGTGCACAATAAATTTAAAGTGCAACATGGAGCGAGCGTTGATCGAGCCAACTTTCTCTGCTGTGAAGTAGACTTCTGAAAAAGAAGAACATTGTTTTCTTCCTCGAAAATTTAATTAGACTTGTCTATGCAACGTAATTGAAGATGATAAAAGTGTTTCTAGTTTTTATTAAGCCGAGAAATCACATTGCTGTTGCTGGTGTCCGAAGGTACTATGCAAATTAAAACAGAGTTGATGATGGACCGGTACAGTGTGATGGCAAAAGGAGACCGGCCTGAATGGAAGAGATGGCCCAAAAAGGCGGCCAAGAAAGACAAGAAGAGATTGCACGGATCAACAGTTCCTCCCCTTCGTACACAGGCCACTGTCGTCGAGTTGTAGTACATTATGCCGTTATTTTGTAAGAAGTTGAGGCACAGGTCTGATTCTACTGTGTTCCATATCCCCTACACCACTGATCCGCCAGATGTGTGCCCCAGCTGAATGGTGAGGCACTGGAGAAGAGCAACAAGTCCAGGTTTGACACCTTGATTAGAATTCCTGATGTAAGGTACGATGTGTGCGTCCACCATGTGATGCACTGGATCGGGAGGTAATCCAGGAGAATTAAGTATGTCCGACAGTCTGTCCTTGGATTCCATTATTCCTTCCTGAACCAGTGGATAGGTTTGGCTTTTCATTGACCCAATGGAACCAGTTTTGCATTGGAGTTGATTATGCCAGTTACTGATGCAAGCTCCAGGGCAGTTACACTTCGTTTTGTGAAGAATTTCTTGATGGAAGACGTTGTTTTGGTGATTTCTCCAGGGATGGGGACACTGGAGAGTCGGAGATTGAATTGCGCCCCTAAGACGACGAACACTTGCTGTGGTGAAAATCTTGACTTGACCACGTTGATACCTAGTCCAAGCTTTCGAAAAAGTGGTACACACATCTTCAGGTACACGAGTAGAGCTGCGGCTGATTTGTGATGTATCAACCAGTCGTTGAGGTATCCATGTTTTGTTCAGGGTTCGTACAAAACAGACGAAACCATTTTCACAGCCTTTTAAAGGCTAACTTGCAACCAATTTCAAGGCATTTTGTATTTTGTCAGCAATCAACGTCAGCACCATTGTGTTCCCAGTCCGCAGTAGAAAACTAAACCATCATAAACAATGACAAACACTATGTCCTCCCTCCCACCAATGGACAAAGAGAAAGGAGGAACACAACAACTAACAGCCAGAGGGACTGTATTTGCTCAGCTATCTCTTCTGGCATAATTGCTTACACTGTACGGCACCTCTCTGCTTCTGTCTCCAGTCCAATACTTGGTAAATTCATCCTGTTGATCTTCTCATACGGTGCCAATTATTTTCACCTTGAAGTGTTCTTTTGCTAAATACTGGTAGTTTTCTGGTGTTGAAATATGTGTGGCATCAGTTTTTGCCTTTCTATTAAAACAGAGATTGACTTAGAAACGGAATATTTCTTATGTTTGCTGGTAGAAATCTTTTTTTTATCGAACTGGAGTGAGTTTGGACTTTCGGTTTGGCAAACAATGCCGATGCTGCTTTGCACAACGAGCCTTAGTGTGGGCGAGGGGTGTGGGCAATGACATAAATGTGACGGATGAGTACAAGCCACAGACAACCCTGACACCCTAGCCTGTCGTAAATTTACGTAAACATTGTCAAAAATACTAGCAACATTCTCCTCACACTCTAGGCCTCGTATTTCGCCAGCGGCATACTTTCCACTCGTACCACGATTCACTACATTCTGGAGTGTAGTTGGTAAGTTTTTGCCTTTGTATTGATTGACAGATTGACTTGGATACGGAATCAGGCTTACGTTTGCTGGTAGAACTCTTCTTTTCTTTAGACGAACTGGAACAAGTCTTGACTTTTGGTTTGGCAAACATTGCCAATGCTCCTTGGTCACGACGAGCGTTGGCCGACGCAATGTAGACACCCCCAATCGGGCGAGGCAGCGTTGAAGCAGCAGACGAGTAACAATCCGAAACCTCTGGCAACAATAAAAAAGTCTCACCAACCAACAAAGAAGGCACAGGAGGGTGAACAGGTGAAGTGGTGAACCGACAAAGCGTCATGCGAAGCAGCAGGAATAGGATCACACATCGCCAACTGACAAACAACCTCACGTGACAGCGGTCGCCATCTTTGCCTGAGCTGCAATCCCTTGCTACAAACTCTTTCCGCACAATGTCGCATACAACCACGTGAAAGTTCTCCCGAAAGGCTTGAAGCTCACTAACAAAGTACCCATAGTCGCACAAATTAAATACGAGACGACCCCCCCCCCCCAACCAGCATTTCAGGAGCAGGAGGTGGGGTTTGGGCCGTGACAGAGCCGGGAGAAACATGTGGATATACGGGCAGCATCAGCTGCATTTAAATTTGCGTTAACAGCATTCACTAACAGTTCCGATGGCACAACAGGTGGGGGTTGACACGAGACCCGGAGGAAACAGAACTGACAGCCTTACAGGCCGTGAACAAACGACGTTGGTCAGTTTTTCGCCAAATTTTAAAAATAAACTTTTGTTCTTTAGACGAATGAGAAAGACAAGTTTCAAACGGGTCTAAAATATAAAAGCTTCAGCACTTACAACACCAAGGTGCTCATCTCATTCTGGTGCAAACACGAGTTTTCATCACAGGACGAATTTCTCGTTTCTCGAAGGTCCAAGTCATTTTCAGGCAGAAGCTTGTGACCTACTTGGTCAAATGCTCAAACGAAATGTGGAGGTAAGTGGCGTTGCATACTAGGAGTAAGCATGCGTGTCACACGGTGGTGAGTTATGGAAGCCTCTTAAAAGAGTAATTTACAGTCTTTGAGCATTTATATAAATGATATAAAGCTAATTACTAGAGGGAAATATTTTCGGATAGTAATGAAAAGATATTAAACATTGCTGGCGAGTTAGAAGAGCTCAAATTTACTTAGGGAGGTGGGAGAGGAGACAGCCTATTCATGAAAACAACTCCATGGCCTAAAGGTGGCAGATTATTACCTCTATGGAAACCTCTTTTAATTACAAACAACATTTTTCAGCTAATTAAGTTGGAATACTGGACTGGTAAGAGCATCCACATGTCCATTTTAACGTAATCTTACAACAGTAGGAGGTTTCGTCTACTAAATGACGCATGAATATCGTTTTGTGGGATCACGTTTAAAGAGGGCATCCAGAAGTGGTGGGGGATGGAGAACAATCTCGTCTTTCATGATTTTTAAATTGAAACCTATCCATATACCCTAAGAGAACCAATTATGCCAAGCAACATTTATCTCATGGGCAAATAAAAGGAATTCACCCGGCGAGTTTGCAAGGATTCGCACGTACCTGAGAACCGAACCAAATTTTTTTCCAGGAAATGTTACTTACTGCATAAGCCGAAAGCCGGAATATGCAAAAGCAATAACTTACAACAGAAACTCTTGCTGTTCAATTTGTTCCTTCATGCTGAGTTCAATGGCACGCCTAATCATTTCTTCCTCCTCTTCCGGGGTGTTTGGAGTTGGGACAAGTGGAGCCACTTTAGCTTGACCCATTCCTTCACCTGATGTAATTGACGGTGGACCTTGCAGCCAAGCATTTGAAGCAGGGGGACGGGGAGTTTCGCGTGATGGAATTCTACTGTTGCTACGGCTGTAAGGAGCAGAATCTAGAAATAAAAAGCTTTGTCAATAAAACGGAAAGAGGATAAATCATCTACCTTACATGCTAATCAAAAATGATAAGAATTATAGTTTCCTCCACATTATGTTTGCAGAAAACTGACTGTATGACGCCACGTTTCTTTCCACTACAAACACAAAAACTATAGAAAAAGAACATTTTGCCGGCCCACAGCCAGGCCGGCTAAAAATGGTTTCTTTTTGCCTAAAACATAACTTAACCTGATAATTTTAGCATTACATTCCTCAAATGTGAAGTTCCCCTGGAGGTTTCTTCCTGTGTGCAGACGCCTGCTTGCATATCCCACTGCGCATGCGCGGCGCAGTCCTCCCTTATAAAAGCGAGAGCGTGGACGCTTTCGGCATTCATTTTACTCGCAATTTGTTAGGTGGTGACTCAAGAGGGGAGTCTGAAAGGATGTATTCTCATTCGTACGGACTTGGGGTGCGGTTGAGGCGGTCTTGTTCCATTCGTGCGGCGGATGGCGTGGTCTTCTGAAAAGGGCGGTTGGACGGGGGGGGGGGGGGTTTGTTTTTGTGGTGTGGGCTTCCTTGAAATGTCCAAATGTGGGGCGAGACTCGGGATGAGGCCACGGAATAGGGTGTCAGACTTGTGAATTAGTTGGTTGCGGAGGCGGTGGCGAGTGGAGACATTGAGGTTATTAGAGGAAGAAAGGTGCAACCCCGCTATGCCCCCGGTACAAGGAAGAACGCCAGAAGAATGGTAGATTCAGGGTTTATTCCAGGGCCACGCGGTCTGTCCTCAGGAGATGTTGTCCAATGGTTCAAAGATGCTCTGATCAGGGCTACTAGCAGAGTGGCACACTTCAGGAAGAGTTCTTAGCTGGTTAGGGACTAGCTCCCAGAGTGAGGCTGCAAGGGGCTGCAAGGCCTTAAGTACCTAGAGCTGCCGCCAGTACCTGCCACACCTTTTTAGCAAACCACACCTTTTTAGCAGTTAAGCGACCAATCACACACCAAAGTTTACCTTTTTTCTCCTTAATATAACTTTTTTTAATTGGCCGTGATAAACGACAATTTGTTCCGGCGGAATATTGTGATTGATGGCCGCGGAAAATCATTGTCTCTAATTATCGGGAAAGTTACATGGATGGCAGCGGTAACAGTCCAAATAACGGTCCTCAGGTTTGAGCCGATGCCCAGACTACCATAGACAACACAATCACGAAATATAATAAACCTGTAGAGCAAACTGTATGTGTTCATCGACGAAAATTGACGAAGGCTAACAGGTGGTGCCGTTTTCAGCAGGTGACACCACCTACTGGAAAATCCAGCAGATAGTGCGAAATTTTGTTTAAAATGGACAGAGAGAGCATATTTTAACGAAATAGGAAAAATATAGGTAAGTATTTTCGAAACATAGTAAAAATAGTACGTTTTTACAGTCCATGGTCAAAATTTGATAATTCAGATGGATTATTGTTTCATAGTTTTCTCCTTAAATTTGACCCTGTAAGTGGAGTCACTAACAGTTTACAGCTAGCTTCAGACACAAATACAAAAATAGACAGTACCATAGCATTTCGACACTGGCTGCTGATGACGCTTCGGAGCTTGTGACTGAACGGAGGAATTATGTTGAGACTTGCTTGACAAGTTTGAATACTGCAACAAATAATGGAACAAAAGTAATATTGTTATAGTTCTGTGGCTTTAAACAACAGAAAAAATGAGTACGCCCAAACTTAAAAATTTCAAACCTTAGGTTTAGTTCTTAACCCATTTGACTACATAGATGCACAGTTGGCAAAAAATGTAAGCTTGAGCAACAATATGGCAGTTTTATGGAGACAATTGGTTAAGAGCATTGCAGCATCCAACAATACACTCCGACAAGCCCCGTAGCAGAATCGTACAACGCGCGACATACGTAGCAGAAATTGTATGCTCCCTGCAGACAAAATTGGAGCTCAGAGGAGATTTAGCACTAATAATATCCCTAATAAAGTATTGTACTGTTTGTTTCAAATATTTCTCACAGCTTCCAGCCCAATACTAAGTTAACATAACTTAATTTTTAATTTATCCAAGAAACGGAAAACCTTTAAGCTCTACCGGCCTTATCTTCTCCCTCCCTATCCTAATGTGCAAGTGGACTTGGCCAAAGGAGTTTACATGCAGGCTCATATGGCTTCATGACGGGTTCCCCGCACAAGTTGCGTGTCAAGCAGGAGGTATGGTAATGGAAAAAAAAAACGTCTTGCTCTGTGATCTGGATGTTTGGAATCTGAATGTTTGAAAACTTGCGTTGCAACCACGTAACTGCCTTCCTATTTTTAAAATAGACGTGCAGCTCCTGTGCTGAAAACTTTTATGTTCGATAGGGATCGGACGAATATTCGATAACTCGTTTGTTAACCTTGTTACCTCCAAGCCCATTTGAGGTTTCCTCACTGAAAACTGTCAACTGCTGGCGTAAACTTGCTACATGCCTCAATAAAATAATTTGTAGTAAAATAAATACGCATTCTCCAGGTATAAAAAATTGCAGACGTAATAATTATATTGTGTAAGTTATTGCACAAAAATATACTAGGAACCATCGCATTACGTTTTCGTAATTAAAAAAAAAATTGTTTAGTTAGACAACGTAAATGCATTTACAAAAATATAACTTGCAGTACCCAGGAGACCGTCCAATGATTAACATCCACTGGTTATTCTTCCATTACAGCATTGTTTACTGCTTCCGAATTCTTTTTTTGTTTTGTTTTTAACACCGTACAAATAGCATAAAGTGGTTTTATTTCCCCAGAATTCACGATCTTTGAAAGCTATCCGTTTTCGCACTCCTAGCCAGCTGTCCGTTAAGAGACGCGCACGTGCAAGCTTCCATGGCTGTGACCTTGAATTGCTTCGCGTGAATCACTTGAGACTGGGCCCCATAGCTATCAGAGGTCACATGTCACGAACGAACCAATCGTAGTTCGTGATACTGACGGCGGCTCAAAAAGGTTGTTGAAACAAAGCAGTTCATTCGATGAATAAAGGCAGTGACGTCGACGTTGATGACGTCATTCAAATCAGGGATGAATATGGGGATTCCCAGCTTTCTAACGCGACCAAGATGGCGGCCGTGCATTGCGTTGTTGAAGAGTTACGACATCTTTAACGAAGGGCCATCTTCAGCAAACAAAAGCAATTTCAAAGTCCGTTTTGACGATACTTCCAGAAAAAAATTTAATTAAGGTAATTAAAAGATACTGAATTAAATAAACTGAAAATATACGTTCAAAAATACCTAATTTAATTAGAATTATACCTCCGTTGTACGCAAGTGGAATTTTTATTTTTTTTTGTAACGGGGCGTTTAACTGAGACGTCGATAAATCCCATTCAACTATTCACCCAAAAAAATGTTTATGCATTCGTATGTCTCTAGATACAAATGATGAGAATGGACAAATAAAAGCCACGTAGCGGGTAGGTGCCTTCAGAAAGATAGACTGAGCATCCTCAAGGTTTATAGACCATACTAAAAGGTGGGGGCTATTTTTCCCCAAATGTCCCCTCAGATTGCACATGCAGTGGCTGAAAAAATTCCCACTATAGTTATAAGAGAAGAGTTATACAAATAAAAAAATAAATAAAAGCACAAAGTATTAAACAACCTTAACTCAACAAGGGAGTTTAATACAGTTAGCAGTTAATTATGGCTCTTGGACCATTTAAAGAGAAATAAATGTTAATTGTCCTAGAACAGTGACTTAAATGTATCGAATTAATGTTTTTTTTTGTTCGAGGACTATTGCATGCACAGCAGATAGCGAAAAAGGATATAGAAAAGACATCTATGCCATTCTACAACATAAGTTAACATAGCTTCCTTCAAAGGGAAAAGAAAACGTGAATGGGTAACAGAAAAAAAAAGGGAGACATTACGAAAGACCACTAAATTCGGGGTCTACACGACAAGAGTTGTTTGGAGAGACGCACTTGAGTAAAGAGGATATATCACAGATTTGCTGGACTATTATGTACAGGCGCGAGGTGGGAAAATAAAACTGAAGTTTAAATACTTCAGGTATGAGAGCTGTACGGGGTGGAAAAGGAGGAAAAAGGAGAAAAATTCCCAGATTTAAAACATTTACAGGTATTTTCATGCATTTTTAGGTCGCTTTCAAGACTCGAAGAGACGAAATTTCAGCAAAGCGAAATTTATTTTGCATGTATATGTACACCTTTGGGCAAAAAAAATTATCATTTTCATTATACTGGGGCTTTAAACAATGCCATTCAACAATGCCACTCTTTGGCATCAACAATGGAGAATTCCTTCCGCCTTCAGTGATGTATGTTCCTATCTACAACAATGAAAAAGTTTACATTGTTGTCTGGCTACTTGAACCTCGATACAGTGCGATCATTTTTTATGCCCAAAGGTGTACATATCATAATCCATTCAAAGCAATTTGTTGCTTAAAGTCTAAAGTAAAAAAGGTTTAGGAGGTGTGAAAACAAATCTAAGTTTTTGGCTGCTCTAAGCAAGGCCACAAAACAACACAAACGGAAACGACATCTAAGGGAAAAAGGTTTATTTTCGCAAAAGTTTATATAAGAGTCAAAAAAATGAGGCATACTAATGAAGCACTGCACCTGACGAAAGATGTCCTTCTGGGCAGACCCTAAGAGACCCGGTCAAAACTGAACTACCTTGTGAGACGCAGGGAGAGTGAGCACTAATGTACTACATCTTCCCAGCCATCAGACCGTTACCAACGAGCTTTTTGGGGACAAGAGGGGAGTTCTGTTCCAGAAGACAGGGAAAGGAATTATTAAAGCCAAGAAACATCCGAAGGGTGCAAGGAACAAAGGGTAAAACAAAATTTCTTTTGCCTGTATCATCTAGGTCGCCAAAGATATGGGATTGACTCTTGTAACCAACTTGCTTACACATGGCACTTTGTAAAACAGCCCTCCCGAATAAGCTGTGAAGGGGCCCTGGCTGTGAAGGGGGCTAATTAGGTACAATTCAGTCATTTCTTCAACCAAGGAAATACCAAAACCGCCTTCTCCCAACAGACACACCTGGTGTTGATTGGCCTGGTTAGTCCTGTGCGTTATAGTGTTACGGCGACGTTCAGCTTCTGCTGCTTGGATCTGCTGCGTTTCATTTAAATTACGTTGACGTTCAAGTTCTCGTTGACGTTCAAGTTCTCGTTGTCGCTCAATGATTAACTTTTGGCCGTCATCCTGTACGACATGAGCCTACAAATGCAAACTCAAAATGGTGAAAACATTTTAAACACATACAAGTAAAAAAAGACAGAAAATCAATACAACAACTGCGAGGTGCTTTATTTTGACTGTTATTATGACTTGCCACTGTTGACAGATAAAACATGCAATTTCAAAGCTCATCACCTGGAAAATAGTTCATGGTGTGCCAATTTTTCAAACGACATTACATTACATTATTAACCCTTTCACTGCTACCCAAAAAACCTACCTAGTAGGGAGGCTTAGCACTATAATCGTGCATTTTGTGATACAAACATATAAATGGTCATGAATGAAGGTATTAATATACAAAACAAGATAAGCTATGGAACCACGCTTGATTTCATATGACGACGTCATAAACTCAAAATGGCCGCCAGAAAAAAAAATCAGTTTTTTGGCTGTAACTCCGTAACGGTCAACAAATCAAAAGCACAATGTGACGCAAAAACGTTCAGCACACAATTATGGACAGAAAAGGTGGTAATCATATTTTACGTAAAAACAACCTATGAACAACAAAATCATATTTAAAATAAATCACCCTAATTTCGCGCAAACGCTCCTTTTTTCGGTGGGTTGTTTAGGGATATTCGTGTTCAAAATGCTCTTGCGAGCCCTGCAATTGTCCGAAATAGACAAGCTTAAATTGTTTAACTTAGATAGGGATCCTCCTAAGCTCACTTAAAGATGACGAGATAACGGCGTAGTGGTGAAAACGTATGGTGATTTTCGAATTCACGGTGCTCTGGTAACCCCTCTAATAGCCCAAAATGGACAAGCTTAGGATATTCTGAAAGGAGGGGATCTATTCTTTCCATCAATCCTAACCGAAATAGTTTAACTTAGATACGGACCGTCCTATGCTCATTTAAAGGTAACGGCGTTGTGACAAAAGCGATGTGATTTTCAAATTCACAGTGCTCTTGCGACCTTTCAATAGTCCGAAATGGACAAGCTTAGGATTTTCTGAAAGGTGGGGATCTATGCTTTCCATCAATCCTAACACAAATTGTTTAACTTAGATAGGGACCGTCCTACGCCTATTTAATGGTGAAGAGATAATGACACAGTGGTGAAAGCATATGGTGATTTTCATATTAACAGTGCTCTTGCGATCCCCCTAATACCCCGAAATGAACAAGATTAGAATTTTCTGCAAGGTGTGGATGTATTCTTTCCATCAATCCTAACCGAAAATGTTTAGCTAGAGAGGGGCCAACCTACACATAGTTAAAGGTGAAGAGGTAATGGCATGATGGCGAAAGCGTTTGATGATTTTCAAATTCAACGTACTCTTGTGAGCACTCTAATAACCCGAATTGGACATGCTTAGGATATTCTGAAAGGTGGGAATCGATTCTTTCCATCAATCCTAACCGAAATTGTTTATCTTAGGTACAAATACAAATATGAGCATTCCAATCGTACTTTGAAATTCAAAATAGCCGCTAGACCAATTACATATACGGCTTAAAACAGGCCTATAATGGTCCCTATCTAAGTTAACCCTTTAAAGACGGGTGCGCCCGAATGCGCCCGCTGTATAATCATTGTTTACAGCTCTTCTACAAGTCATCGAAAACTTCCAGCCAATTACAGTAAAATTAAAACTGGGATATGATAGCCAGATCATTAAGGATAAAAATGACACAGGTTTCATTCCCTTACCTCAACCGGGTGAGAAGCTGCTATTTTTTTTGCTATGAGTCAGTTATTAGCTCTTAGCGCGCACGCAGTCCTTAAAGGGTTAAACGATTTTGGTTAGGATTGCTGGAAAGAATAGATCCCCACCTTTCAGAAAATCCTAAATATGTCCGTTCCAGGCAATTAGAGAGCTCGCAAGAGCACTTTGAACATGAATATCCTTATAACAACCCATTGAAAAATGGAGTGTTTGCGCGAAATAAGGGTGATATACTTTAAATACGATTTTGTGGCTCAAAAGTTGCTTTTACGTTTAAAAGATGTATACCAATTTTTCTGTCCGGAATTTTGTGCTGGACGTTTTTGCTTTACATTGTGCTTTTGATTTGTTGAAGGTTAAGGAGTTACAACCAAAAAACTGTTTTTTCTGGCAACGATTTTCAATTTATGACGTCATCATATGAAATTCAGCGTGGTTCCATAGCTTATCTTGTTTTGTATATTAATACCTTGATTCGTGCCGATTTATACGTTTGTATCACAAAGTGCACGATTAAACTGATTTTGGAAGCTAAGCCGCCCTACTATTAAAAAAAATGCTGTGCTAAGAAAAAGTAGCAACAGCCAAGTAAACAGTTTATCAGTTACTACTTCTGCATTGGACATTTAGGCTTTCCTTGCCCCCCTCCCCATGTCGCTCCGCCCCAACTGGACACAATCCAACTGGCCACATAGCCTTAGCATCAACAATGGTATGGAGTGCACAAACAGTCGAAGCTTGAAAAGGAAAAAAACTAGGCCATTTAGAATTTGTTTTTTAAATAAAAGAAAATAAAGAACTGGAAGCAGTTCTCCTATAGTGCCCAGGTGGTGACAATAGAGCAGCACAGGCTTTCTTTTAACTGAAACTCTTATTACATTCGGCATCATTATTTAAGAGAGGGTTAAATGCTCCCAGTTTCTAACAGTTTTCTGGCGTACATTTGTGTAACCCTACTCACCACTTCTTTCTTTTTTGACGTTTTTTTTTTCTTCTCTTCCTTCTTTTCCTTCTGTTCAGGAATGCTGGCAAATTCTATAGTCATCTGTTTTTTGCGCTCAAGTTCTGCAACCGTTTCTTCCTTACCAATTAAGAAAAACGACAGTTAAACTTCGTTAGAAAATTTATAACGTTGCAATTAATCATAAGGAACAGCAAAAATAGCATGAGACTTATAACAATACGCTTATTACTCTGCACATTGCTTAAATGAAAATATACATTACCTGAGCTTTTAGCATACTCCTTCTGCTTTGCTGTTTAATCGACTGTGCATCTATTCTGCGCAGCCTCCGTCTATACAAAGCGCCGTTGAAGACCGATGTGTCATCCTTTATTCTCCTATAGTGCCGAAGTGGTGAGACACAGGGAAGGAGAGTGGGAAGAAGTTAAGGTATATTTTCATTTAGGCAATAGAAATCAAAATCAACTAGGTGGCCCAGGTATTTGATGTTTCTATATGCCGAAGAAATATCCATTACCTGAGCTTTTAGCACTTCACAGACATCGTCAAAAGCAGTGGGCGCCACCTTGACGGGAACGTTAGGGTTTCGAGCTGGCTCCCCAAAAGTTAAAACTTTGCAAACGATCGAGTAAACGAGCAAGTTCTTCACGATGAGGATGATGCGATCGTATTGTTTAAGGAGTTCAGAGGATCCATGGGGCTGCCACGAAAGGACCGAGACGGTAAAGTCCCTTGGCTTGAGAACACATATCCCGAAGATAATTGGAAGTAAACACATTAGGGTTCTGCCAGGATGTAGCTCCCAGAATGTCGGTGATGGAACATTACTGCAAAACGCCCAGGACAATGAAATGGCTCGGTAACGCAGATGCAGCGGTCAGCGCAGTCGATGTCAAGGGTTGTAAGCATGAATTATGACCATCTTGATCCACGTGGAGACCATCCTGGCAGTTGTCGTGCCCAAGCCAGTCATAAAATGTATTAGTGGAGTTTTTTAGTTCAATTTTTTAACATAATCATGACAGAGTGGTCCAAAGCACGAAAATTGGCCAGGCGACTAAGATAAACCTAAGAAATCATCTCAGAAGGGGTGCCACCGAATACGGTTTGGCAGCAATCTAAGATAGCTGCCACGTTGAAATAAAGAAATTACAATATCTTCGGCTCTATTGGCTCGATTATAACGAAATTTGTACTAAATTAAAGCCCTTGAAATAAACAAATAATGTCCTATGACCTTTAACCCTATCTACAAAAACCTTTCGTCAAAATATAAAAGAATGAGAAAGTAGGCCATATTAACTGACATTTTCTTATGGGCACCTTATATTGCAGTAAATATCGTCAAAAGTCATAAGAAATAAAATTTGACCAGTTAAAATACCTCCATTTTGATACCAAATTTACGAGAATCGGACAAAGAGAAATCAATGTGTTCCAATTTCAAGTTAAAGCGACGTTTTGCTTCCTGAAAACAAATGAAGCTATGGTAGGGCGGCTAGTGGGTTGAGAATTGTGAATTTTCTGTGAAAAGCATGAAATTTGTTTATGGATGCACGTGAAGGTTAACTAGAAAAATAGCTTCGATAGCATGTACAAAACCAACCTGGGGGAGGGAGGGGTAACCCCCCCCCCCCTCCCCACTTCCCCAAACGGTTTTCTGTAACTCCTTCACCGTCAACAAATCTAAAGGATAATGCGAAGCAAAAACGTTCAGCACAAAATTCTGGATCCGAAAGTGATATATATATCTTTTACGTAGAAGCAACCTTTGAGCCACAAAATCGTATTTGAACTATACCACCCATTCGTGTCCAAAGTGCTTTCTCGAGCCATCTAATAACCCGAAATGAACAAGCTTAGGAGTTTCTGAAAGATGATGATTAATTCTTTCCATCAATCCTAACTGAAATTGTTTAACTTAGATAGGGACCGTCCTACACCCATTTAAAGGCGGACAGGTAATGGGGTGGTGGTGAAAGCTAGAGCTAACCTCTACTTTCGAATTCAAAGTGCTCTTTCGAGCCCTCTAATAGCCCGAAAGTGTCATGCTTAGGATTTTCTGAAAAGTTGTGATCTTTTCTTTCGATCAATGCTCACCAAATTTGTTTGCACGGCTACACAGAACCTTTAACTCTCAGCAGGTAAGTTTCCTTGGTCTCACCAACCTGCTCTCCACACCTATGAAAGTTAGTTAAGAACTGTCCTGGGTCCATTTACAGGTGAAGAGGTAATGGTGTAGCGGTGAAAACGTATGGTGATTTTCGAATTCAAGTGCTCTTTCGTGCCCACTAATGGCCTGAAATGGACATGCTAATGATTTTATGAAAGGTGGGGATCTATTCTTTCCATCAATGCTAACCGAATTTGTTTAACTTAGATAGGGACTATCCTGCGCCCATTTAAATGTGAAGAGGTAATCGCAAAGCAGCGAAAGCGTATGGTGATTTTCAAATGCAAAGTGCTCTTGCAAGTCCTCTAATAGCCAAAAATGGGCATGCTTATAATTTTCTGAAAGGCGGGGGATCTGCCACGCCCACTTATAGGCCTACTTGTTCTTGTGGCGAAACTAGATTAAGGGACTTGCGCCTAAGCTGCCAACCATGCACACGAGTAATGTTAGAGGTCCACAATCTTTTAGGGAAAAGAGCTGCATAACCTATACTTCCTTGTTCCAGACAGAGTAAGTGCTTCGAAGTAAAGAGTACATGAGCATTACAGCATTAAACTCTTCTTTATTCATGTTACTTCATGCAAACAAGGGAAAAAAACATTTTGTCGGGAACACATTTCTATGGCTCGCTTTAGTTATTAGAAGTATGAATTAGTCTGGCCAGGCTTAGTTCAGTAAGAGTTGTTACCTCTCTCTTCGGTGCAACGTGACATCGGACTAGTAAATTCCGGGCTTACAGTTGAACTCCCGGCTATGTCTAAGGTAGAGTAGTCCGACGGTTTCCCAAGTGCAGTAACGGACCGACAAACCCAAGGGGTGAAGATATAATTTGTGTATGACGTCTATTGGCTCAAGCTAGTCATCAAAAGTGGCGGATGCTTGCCCCATTTCTGTCCAACTTGGAATGACAAGAAAAAGATGGCCATTACTTTGTGGACTGCAAGTCTCAACCGTCTTCAAGCAAGATAGGAACAGAATATTCAAGAAGATAAACAAACTAAAACAGAGAGGGCGAGCAACAGTACTGTGCTCCGACCGACAGTGTTGAGATGGGTTTACAACTTTTTAACAATAATGCTTCGCCAGTTCTGTTATAGACTCAATACAAAGGTAATTACTTAATTCATTAACTTCTTAGTTTAGTGTACAATACAGAGGTGTATTAGGCAATGTATCAACGTGTGTGCATTGTTTTACAAGTGGTTGTTGAATTTCCCCGGCCGAGGATTTAGCACTTAAGGTTGACATTAAAATGTGTACGAAGTTACTAGTTAATTAAAAACTAGACAGGGAAACTAAGCAAGAGCCAAGTAAATTGAGTCCCGAAATGAAATGGCAACTATGTCAGACGGACTTAGGGAGAGGAGCACTTTTTAAGGTAAGTGAATATGGTCGTGGTTATTGTTTACTTTTCTTCAGGACAATCCGTAACAGGATCTATTCTTTCCATCAATTATAACTGAAATTGTTCAGCGTAGATACAAATACATATATGAGCTTTATAATGGCACTTTGAAATTTAAACTAGCTGCTACACCAATTACAGCTGTATACATCTTTAAAGGGGTGTAAGACGGTCGCTATCTAAGCTAAACAAGTTCAGTCAAGTTTGATGGAAATAATAGATCCCCATCTTTCAGAAAATCCTAAGCACGTCCATTTCGGATTGTTGAGGGCTCGAGAGAGCACTTGGAACACGAAAATCACAATATCAACCTATTGAAAAAAGGAGGAGCTCCCGAATTATGGGTGATACACTTTAAATACGATTTTGGGGTTCAAGAGTTGCTTTTACGAATAAGATGTCTAACACCTTTCCTGTCCAGAATTGTTGAAGGTTTTTGCTTCACGTTATGTTTTTGATTTGTAGACGGTTACAGAGTTGGAGACAAAATACTGTTTTTGGGAAGGAGGAGGAAGGAGGGAGGGTTAAGCGTGGTATCATACCTTTTTTTTTACCCCCAGTTACCCTGCATGTGCATCAATACAAAATTTCATGCTTTTCACAGAAAGTTACCGTAAATCCCCGCATATAAGCCCTGGGCTTATTTTCGAATTTAAGCCCATGCTCCGGATATAAGCCCATGAGCTTCTATGCAGGACAATGATTTTATGGGGGCAGGTGTCGACAATCTTCTAAATGCCCCAGTAAGCGAACCAAATTTTCCCGAAAACATAAATCAAGTATTTGTTTCCTTTGCCATTTTATTTTATTATGTAATATTTTACTTAACCTATTAAGTCTGAGGAAAAAAAACATTGCGAGGATTTTTCTTCTTCTTTTATGCCAGAATCAGTTTCCCAAATAACCATTATTGTCTGTAATTAAAAAAATTTAATTGGCTAAGTATTGTAGGGATAAAGACATTTTTCCATCCAGGGCAGAGGAATGGAAAATAAGTTTTCATTCCAGAATACCGTCCCGAATTAAACTGCAAAAATGTAATTAGGTAGCATAGGTATTTTAGGAATAAAAACATATGTTCTATCCAGGGTCTCTAATTGGTCCTCTGAAACAAAGTTTTGCAAATCGGGCTTGCCCCGTTGTAACCAGGTTAAGCCGTGAAAAAAAAAAATCATCTCAACTTTGAAGGGAAACTGCGGGTCGAAAAACCGCAATTTGACGTCAAGATATTGAAAAGAGAAAAGCTGAAATTCGCTACATGACGTGTTATCCATCGATTTCTGTAAAAAAAAAAACGTTGTTACCGACGTCTATAATTTTGTAAAAAGCACTTTAGTTGAGTGTAGACTCATTAAAAACTGCAAAAATGTCGTGCTCGTTCTTTTTTCGTAAGTTAGAAAGCAGAAAATTGGTCTTTTTTTGATCAGCGGTAGCGATCGAACGATTTCACTGGGCGCCGCCATCTTGGATTCGTTGGAAAGCTGGAATTCCCATAAATCCAGGCCTCTCAACATATTTTCTCGACGGCCATTTGGCATTAGCCAATCAGGCGAATTGTAGTAGGCCGTTTCTGGCGGTTTCAAACTAACTTTCCAAAGCATTTGAAGATCACGTTCCCTCATTGGCCTGTTGGCACCACGTGACCGATTTGACGCACTCTCATTGGCTGATGCATGATTCCAGCATGGCCGCCGCCGCTTGCTTCGGATTTCACGTGAGCGCTTGTGTTTTAGTTCATCGTTGAAAATCACAAGAAAGATGATGTTTCACAGCATTAAAAAATTAAAACAACAGCCACGACGCAAAACTAAATGGAAAAAGAGCCTATAAACCTTCACACTATCACCTGTCAGGTGGGAACAACGATTTTTAGCCTAACAACGCCGACTTTCAGACGCGTTTTGTCCACACGGAGATTTACAATTTTAGTTCATTACCGCCCTTAATTAAAAAAAAAAAAAGGTTTCTTTGAAACAATTAAAGCCATTTATTTGATTTTTTCTGTGCACCTTAATTAATATCTGTTGCGTGCGTGTAGTAAGTTTGAAATAATAGTGTCCAATAGTTTTCGCAAAAATAAATATTTCGTTAGTGCCTCACTCAATGGGTGACGGAAAAAAATACCAACTCACTCCATTAGCGACGACAATTTATATTTTAACTTACTTTCTTAAAACGTTAAGGAATATTTAACGATTTATTTAATAAACAGTGCGAGTTTTTATACAACCTAGTAAGAATATTAACAAAAAAAAGCGCGTTTCGCATATAAGCCCTGGGCTTATAAGCGAGTCATTTTAGCCATTAGTGTCGTTTACAAAAACGCATTATTTCGTTTATTAGCCCATGGGCTTCTTTGCGGGGATTTACGGTAACAATTCATCCCTCTAGCCGCCCTAATACTATTGTTTTCACGAAGCAAAACGTTGCTTATTTGGAATTGGAACATCTCGAGTTCTCTTTGCCCGATTCCCATAAATTTGGTATCAAATGGAGGTATTTTAACGGGTCAAATTTTATTTCTTATGACTTTTGACGATATCTACTGCAATATAAGGTGGCCATTAGAAAATGCCAGGTAAGTATGGCCTACTTTCTCATTCTTTTACATTTTGACAAAAGGTTTTTGTAGGTAGGGTTGAAGGTCATGGGACATTATTTGTCTTTATTTCAAGGGCTTTAATTTAGTGCAAATTTCGTTACAATCAAGCTAATATAACCGAATATATTGTATTTTCTTTATTTTGAGTGACGCAGCCATCTTTAAATGGCTGCCAAACCGTAAGTACTTCCAGTATTCGGTGGCACCCCTTCTGATATGATGTCCTAGGTTCATCTTAGTCATCTGGCCAAGTTTCATGCTTTGGACCACTCTGCCACGATCAAAGTGCTAACACACCCCACTATATGAAGAGCTGTGAGTGGCCCCACCGGAGAGGCTTAAGACTTTTTAAGAATAAGATAGAAACTTTCAAGAAGATACATGCTTAGGTTTTTTAAGGACCTGTACCGGACACGCCGCCCATTCTGGTTCGTTCCCTAGAATGTTGGAGAGAGCAGGAATAATGAATGGATGAGAACGTTTGAACGGACCATGGGAAAGGTCATCGGCCGATTGTGCCCAGGCGATGGGTGACCGAAGGCAGGCCGTGGACAAGGTAGAGAAGCCGGGTACCGGAGGATCTTCCGTCAAAAGTTCGAATGGTGAAAGTGGCGGAGTGGCCACCCTGGCCAAGGGTTCCCTGGGCGCTCCCTTGGCACGAGGCATTGAAGGGCGCAGAAATCACTATCCGGTCAGGAGAGAAATAGAACGTCCGAGATGGTCGAGGCATAGAGTAGAAAAGATGACTCATCGGCCATCGACGACGCTTTATATAGACGGAGATACTGCACAGAACAGATGAGCAGTGAGTTACGAGGCTGGCAAGGCACCAAGATCTCTAATCTCTAGATCAAACAGCAAAGCAAAAGGACAATGATAAAAACTCAAGTAATTTATATTTTCATCATCCTAAAGAAAGTTTTTTTCCAAATTCCATTTTTTTACACGCTTCCATCTCTACTAGCATCATCAATCTTAATTTGCTAATTAATGTCTATTTATGCTAATTTTGATAGAAGATTAAAAAAACAATCTGGTTCGTCTGGTTCACCAAAAGTAAACCAAAATGATTTCCCACAATTCAGGATTGAAGAAATATTTTTCACCCATAAATTGTTAAATTCTTAATTAACGATGACAGTTTCTTGCATGTACTTACATTAATTAATTACTTGCATGTAATTAAGTACAATTTTAAGATACAAAACGAAAGGAAACTCCAAAGATAGGAAGTGAAAGAAGTAGGACCACTACTTACAAGCTAGGCTTGGTGATGAATGATCAGTTGTTTCATTATAGTAGCTTGTTTCCCACTTATATGACTGATGAGATTGCATCCATTTAGGGAGAGGTCAATCTGTCTTTTTGCTCCTAAATATCAATGATGTTGCCGATTTTAACGACGTTTATCCTTGAGCCGAAGTATTACAGATTTATTCATTATTTCCCTTCCCCACCCTGAGGAAATACCAGTTCTTTTGCCTCATTCTTAAAGCATTTCGTCAGCTAATTTACAGTTGAT
>JAHWFP010169984.1:185059-210719 GCA_023313725.1 Lithobius niger
TAGTTAAAAGAATATTACCCACCTATTTGGATGCTTCATTCTTTCTTTAGACATTTTCAGGAAAAGTACGCGTTTACCATCACAGAAGAACATACCATTGTTCGTCGTTAAATTTTCGGTGAAAACTTATTACCATCATCAGAACCACTGTGTTTCTCCTGTTGGAAAAAAATGTATTTTTCCTAAAGATATCTCTTAAATACCAGTTACACCCGTTAGCCGGATTTTTCTGTTCTTTAGGCAGTTGATCATTGGGTTACTATCAGATTCTACTGCCAGCAGCAATATGTTCTTTCATGGTTTTTTGCACTTTGTGATCTACTAATGTGAGATAAAGTACATTTTGCCGGCCCCCAGCCAGGCCGGCTAAAAATGGTTTCTTTTTTGCCTAAAACATACTTAACCTGATAATTTAGCATTACATTGTCCTCAATTAATGTTCTCCCTGGAGGTTTTTTAGTTGTTTGTAGATGCCTGCTTGCATGACCCACTGCGCATGCGCAGTCCTCCCTATACAAGAGAGAACGTGGTTGGACTCGGCATACATTTTCCTCTCAATCTGTCAGGCGGTGACTCGAGAGGGGAGGCAGGGCGGGCTTAGGTTAAGTATGTTTTAGGCAAAAAAGAAACCATTTTTAGCCGGCCTGGCTGGGGGCCGGCAAAATGTACTTTCTTTGTTTGCCAAACATATTAACCTGATAATTTAGCATTATCAGCAGACCTCGTCAAAGCATGGTGGGGTGCCCCGGGTTGCAAGCAGGCTTCCCATAAAATTTTATTTAGAAAATTTGCACTTTATTCAGAACAGGTGGTTGGAACAGGAATTTGGATCTCTTTCTTGGGATTTGGTGGCCCTGAAAAGGACCGTTGTTTGAGGGTTCTTGCTTCCTTCAATGGATGGCTTGCTTCTTTCTGGGTGGCTTGCTTCCGTCTGTGGATGGCTTGCTTCCATCTTTTGGGACGGCTTGCTTCTGCTTTGTTCTGAATGTGCTTAAGGGCGGTTGACCACGGTTCTGGCTGCGACGATTGGTCCCAGCCGGTGTAGTACTTCTTCTTCCTTTGACATGTTCCTTAGGTAGTGTGACGTGAATGTCGTTGGATGTCGCCAGGAAGCGGCTTGTAGAATCTCTTCAATTAGGGTGGCGTTATGGTATGCCCATGAAGTCGACACTGCTCTAACCTCGTGTGCTGTTGCTCTCTGTCTGTTTTGGTTGGATTTGTCGTATGTGATGTTGATTGTTTTCTTAATCTAGTGGGAGATCAAGGCCGATGAGGTATCTCCTGTTTGTAAATCGACGGGTAGGAAAAGTTGGTTTCTGCCCCTGCGAATGTCTTCGTGTTGGGTTCTCGTGAGGTAGAAACGAAGCGCCCGGATAGGGCATAGAAGGCGTTCTGGTTCATTCCCTGTTAGGTTCGTGAGTGCTGGAAAGGTTATGGGTTTTGTTAGTTCAGAGGGTTTTTGAGTTTTGGCTCGAAACCCCGATCTTGGGTGAAGGGTTACTGAAGAGAAATTTGGTCCAAAGATACAGTAGGCTGGGTCGGCTGACAGGGCTTGGATTTCGGAGCAGCGGGCGCTGGCTGCTATGTTACGAGGAAGACAGTTTTCCTCGTTAAGAGGTGTAGGGAGCTGTCTTGCATTGGTTCGTAGGGAGCTTCCATTAGTGATTGGAGTACGATCGAGAGATCCCAGTCCGCAATCTGTCTTCTTGAAGCAGGCCGATCGTTTTCAAAAGAGCGGAGGAGGGCCGAGAGACGATAGTCATCTAGGAGTTTAGTCTTGTCTGCTGCTTTGAGTTTAGGGCTGACCGATAAACAAGGATTGTAGAGCCGTTGATCTTGTCGATGTTGAAGAGGTCGTTGAAGAATCTCAGCAGTTTAGGTAGAGTGGGGTTGATTGGATTGATTTCCCTTGCGAAACACCAATGAAACCATTTGGTCCAATGGCTGTCGTACATCTTGTTTGTTGATTCTCTGGTGGCTCTTGAGGCGATGCGGGTGATGCGGGCGATCTTTATGAATTCCTGCCTTCTTGAGGAGTTTGATGATAGTAGCCACGCGTGAACGTTTAGGTTGGGGAGGTTTTGGTGAAGTTTCGACCCTTTTTGTTGTGACAGAAGATCTGGAAGATGAGGGAGGGATCTTGGGGTGTCTACTAGTAGTGACAGTAGGTGTGGGAACCACGGTGCTGATGGCCAGAATGGGGCTATTAGAAGAAAGAGGCTTTGGCTTTCTTCGGCTTTTTGAAGTGCTTGGGGAAGCAGTTTGAAGGGTGGGAAGAGGTAAGCGTAGAGGTTGTGCCATGGATACGTCAGGGAGACGACTGCCAGGGCTTGGTCGTCCAGGATCGGGCTGATGTAGTGGGGAAGTCTGGCATTGTGCCTCGTGGCGAATAGGTCGATCATGGGGGTTCCCCACGTCATGAAGAGAGATTCGCAGATGGATTTCTTGAGGCACCACTCCCCTGTTGGTGGTGAACGGCGTGAGAGGGAGTCTGCAATAACGTTCCTGTTCCCTGGGATGTGGAGAGGCAGTAGGGTGATGTTGTTGGAGATGCAAAGGTTGAGAATCTCTGAAGTTAAGTTGTGGAGAAGTCTGGATTTGGTTCCACCTTGTTTCTTTATGTAGGCTAGTGCCGTCGGCTTGTATTTGGACGACTTGGTTTTTGATTGATGGGAGAAAATGGTGTAAAGCCAGGAGGATTGCACGAAGCTCGAGGAAGTTGATGTGCTGAAGTTTTTCTTCCTGCCAAGTCCCTGATGTTTCCAGGTTGTTTAGGTGGGCTCCCCAGCCGTGGTTTGATGCATCCGTGAAGATGATGAGGTTTGGGGGTGGTTCATGGAGAGGGACCGATTTCGTGAGGTTCATGACATCTGTCCACCAAAGGAGGCTGTTGCGAGGGAAGTCGTCGTGGAAGGGGAACTGGTGATCTGGGTTGAGATGAGAGTTTGACCACTTGTCGATCCGGTGGTGGTGGAAGGGTCTTACCATCCAGCGGCCGTAAGGGACGAGTGACGCCAGTGAGTTTAAACTTCCCGATGAGAGAGTTTAGCTCCCGTAGGCAGAATGTTGGTCGAGACTGAAAGTGGCGAATGTGACGGAGAAGGTCTTGTACTCTGTCGGGTGATGGAGAGATTAGGGCCGATGAGAGATTGAATGAGGCGCCTAGGAACGTGAATTTTTGTTGCGGGGTGAGGCGAGATTTGGGAATGTTGACGCCAAAGCCCAGTTGGCTCAGTAAGCGGATTGTTCTGTCCCTGTCTTGTTCGAGACGGTGGGGATCCTGGTTGTGTAGGGCACAGTCGTCGAGATATGCACTTGCTTTGATTTGATGTTGGTGGAGGTTTCTTAAGATTGGCTTCAAAATCGTGGTGAAGACTCTTGGAGCTGCGTTCAAACCGAAAGGAAGACAACGGAATTCGTAAACTTGGTTGTCGTAAATGAAGCAGAAGAATTTTGTGGTGGCTGGATGGAGAGGGACATGTAGGTACGCGTCTTCCAGGTCTATGGAGATCGTCCAGTCGTTCTGTTTGAAGGAGAGGCGTATGGATTCTAGTGTTTCCATTTTGAAGTGGGGATTGTCGATGTACTTGTTTAGTGGTTTCATATTGAAGATTAGCCTTTGACCCCCTGTTTTCTTTGGTCGGGTGAAGATGGAGCTGTAAAAGCCCGGACCCGGGTTTTGTTTTTTGATGATTGCATTCTTTGTTAGGAGGAGTGAGATTTCCGACGTGAGGGAGTGTGATACTGGGGTCGTGAAAGTCCACGGATGCGAGTGGTGGTCTTGAAAGAAAGGATGGCTGGAAGCCGTCTTTTATGATTGAGAGTACTTCTTGGTTGTGCGACACGGATTTCCAAGCCTGGAAGAAATGGCATAGATAGTCTCGCGCCGACAGGGAAGCGAGAGAGCCGGTGATAGTCATTGGTTGCGATGTGGTTTGCGGCTGCCGGGAGATGAGAGTCGGCTGCAGCGGTCGGGAGTTGCGGCGCGTTTCTGGTTGAAGCGCTGACTGGGGCGAGAGCGTGGTTGCCGTCGGTCCGAAAGGGCTGCTTCTTGCCAGAGGGAGTGTCGCATCGTGCGACACTCGAGGGAGCAGATGGTTTCTCGGGAGAAAGGCGGCTGACTTGGTGCCTGTTTGGTTTAGACGATCGAAAGGCTAGTTTGTCTTGTCTTACGGGTTTAGGTTTGCGGGAGATGTCCAAGTGAGGGGCTAGTGTTGGAATCACTCCCCTGAAAAGCGTATCGGACTCGTGAAGCGGCTGGTTGCGTAGACGGTGTCTAGTCGATTCGTTTAAGTTGTTGGCGGTCTTGAGGGCAGCTTCCTGTAAGAGTAAGGTGTTGAATAGCGCCCGTGTGGCCCAGTTCAAAGAGTGATAAGTTGCAAAACTTGCCTTTTGGAAGAGCTGCGAGATGAGAGAGGACAGATTACGGATTTCTTCGGGGCTAGCGTCGGCCGATAGTTTCTCACAAAGCGCGTTGACTGCAGTGTTCAAGACGTCGGCCTGAGAAGCGGCTCGTAGGTTTAGGCGTAAACACTTGTCGTTGTCGTACAAGACAAAGGAGGGGTCCCAAGAACGAACATGCTGACCACTTCATTGAATGGTGTTCCACTGCCATATGCTCATGAAGCTGCTAGCATTCAAACTTCGTGAGCCTGCCCCTCACTTGGCACATCTATATGATTTGGCTCTAGTTCGTAAGCACGTTTTATCACATCGCATATCCACTTCCATACTTTGAATGAGGTCATAGGGAGAGAAATGATATTCCCGGAGATTTTGTCCCCTTGAATAAAGAGTGGTGTGGGAGGCATTTTTCTTTCTTCTTTGTGTTGTTTTTGGAACTTCTGTTTTTTTTTTAAAGTAATGACGGAGTGCTCGAATTGGACATACGGTTTTCCGTCCCCTCTGGATACACAATTGGTCCTAAAGCCATAACAGTTAGGGGTTTAGGAGCTTGAAAATGTCACATTGCCTACCATGAAAATTCAATTTTAAAGCTGAAAAGTCGCCTTATATCACGTTTATTTTCACAATAACACGAAATAACTATTTCAGCAAATTTTTTATAGTCAGCAGTCTGGAGGTAATGGTTCAGGCGACTATCTTCTTCAGGTTCCACAACAACAGTTTCACTACTTCGTAACGACCGTTAGTCTGCTTCGATTTTGGGCACAGCCTCTGGTATTTGTTGGGTACATTGGGAATTTGGAGCACAGCCGCCGGTATTCGTTGGGTTTGTCGCCCATTTCTCACGCAACAGGCGATTGAGTTCTCCACACATCAGAAACTGAATTCCAGGGTTTGAGGGTCCCTGGATATTCATTGACACAGCCTGCTCTCGGTTGTGGTGTTGAATAGCCAGGGTTCAAGACTTCTCAGATGTATGTCACTTCTCGAATTTGAGACTAGGAGCATTCTTGTTCCTTCCCAAGCTATATTGTGCTGAGTTTCCATGTGGTGGACTACAATGCTGTTCGTTCTAACTTTGTTCCTCGCATCGGCCATGTGCTGTTTGACACGGGTCCTAATTCCTTTCCTCACCTACGTAGACTGCACTATAGTCACCACATGGAATTCGGTACACTCCTTCATTAGTAGTTCGGATTCTTTCCAGGATCTTATCTTCAGCTTCTTGCACTTCATTCTGCTTTCTCATGTGAAATATTTGTTATTTCGTTTGATTGTGAAAAGAAGCGTGAATTAAGGTGACTTTTCAACTGTAAAAAAGGGTTTAGGAGCACATCTGGTCTTAAATTCTTTGCTCTAAACTGTGAAGGGAATGTAAGCGTTACAGTGGTCCAATCTTTGGAGAAGCGGAGATGGTTATCTTCTCGAGAGAAAGCTGCTAATTCGCTCTGTCTTGCTGCTGAAGCGAGAGCTAGTAAGACAGCCTTTTGCGAAAGGTGGAGGATCGAAACCGAATGTAATGGTTCGTAGAGAGGGTTTGATAGACTTTCCAGTAAAAGTGGAAGGTTTCACCTTTGGAAAAGTTGGCGAGTTCGGCCTAGCATTTTCAAAGGCTAACATTAGTCTAGAAATATTACTGTTGATGACGGGGTTGTTTCGAAAGCAAAAGATCACAGAGTTGATGGCAAATCTGTATTCTTTTATTGCTGTTGGTGAGTTTTTTGTTGAAAAAGTCTTCTAATAAGGGCAAGAAGTGATTCGGAAGAATTGCAAAGGTCCGATTGGTGGGTTTCGCATCATCCGTGCCATTTTGTCAACTTACTTTCGTAGACTTGATGGTAGAAGATCTGTGACACAGTAAAAGCCTCCTGGTGACTGGAGAAAAAGACAGCCTTTTTTCAGGTTTTTAGTTAAAGTCTCCATCCGTGAAGATGAAGAATAAGTGATTTGGAGTGGATGGTTTTTTTCTGGCGTTGAGTGAGGAAGAGTTCCCATATTGGGAGAGTGATGAGCTTTTACTTCTTCATCTCCATTAGGTCTATGAACCATGATGTTGCTGGCCACATGGGTGCTATCAGAATCAAGCTTTCTTGCAACTGGTTGATCTTGTTTACAACGACTTGGAGAAGGGAAAACGGAGGAAATGCGTAAGCAAACATCCCGTTCAACTAGATGGTGAGGGTATCCGTCACCCAGGCTGTGGAATATGAAAAGGGGATACTAAGTTCGAAAGTTAGTGATTGAACTTTGTAGCTAACAGATTGATGAATGGTTCCCCACATTTCTGTAAGAGGGCTAGACAGATTATGGGGTCTAGTTTCCACTCTGTTGTTGGCACGTGATTCCTACTCGAAACTTGGTCGACCCAAACGTTTAGTTTCCCAATATCTGGGTTGAAGTTTCAGATCTAGTACATTGAAGATTTCGAAGAGTTTCAATATTTCTTCCATCATTAATGATGAATGGGTCTCACATCAAGTCTTTACATGGGACACTGCTGTAGTGTTGTCTATCATCACTGCAATTACTTTCCCTTGAAGAATGAGTTTCCAAGTTATTATCGCCAAATGAACTGCACAAAGTTCAAAGACGTTGATGTAACAATGTCCTTCTTCGCTCCAATTCCCTGACGTCCGGGTGAGCCCCCCCCCCCAATCCTGCTTTAGAAACGTCGGTGAATAGGAGAGCATCCGGAGGTGGATGGTGGACAAGCACTCCTCTTTGGATATTTGAAGGGTTCCTCCACCAATTGCAGTTTTCGAGAGGGAGATGATGAAGAGGAATCCAGTCTTCCCCAAGAAGTCTGTGGGAACCACAATTCTTCTTTCTGAAACCAGTGGATCGGTGTTTTGCACAAGAGTTGATCAGTTCTATGTCTGAAGCGAGTTCTTGCACTGTTACGTTGTTTTTGTTTAAATTTTTTGAACGTTCGATCCGTTCTGGAGAGGGCTGAATGAGAAAGACGTGCTCCGCTCCTCGGAAAATGAATGTCATGGCTGGGATGAGTCTAGACTTGATGGGATCTACTCCTAGACCAACTTATGAGAACAGGTTGCGGCAGGCTTCTTGATGTAGGAGAAGTTTTGAGTTCTTGATTAGCGACGATCTAACCAGTCGTCCAAGTATGTGTGTGCTCGGATCTTCTCTTGGTGTAGATGAGAGACGACTGGATGGAAGGCAGCTGTGAAACTTGTGGAGCTGTGGAAAAGCCAAAAGGTAGAACAGTGAAATGGTAGGTCCTCCCACTAGACATGAAACGAAAGACGTAATGAACGGAAGGGTGTAATGGAACATAAAGGTAGGCATCTTCTAGATTGATGGAGATCGTGTATTCATTTCATTGAGTGCCTCCTTGATAGATTGGATTGTTTCTATCTTGAAATGTTTTGTAATGAGATGTTGGTTCAATTATAGAAAATTGAAGACGAGCCTTGATCCTCGTCCTTTTTTCCCTATTAACTCTTGCTGGGCTCTATAATTCTCTATAGTTTTCCAGCGACAGCTGAATGGCTCCTTTTTCCACGAGATTTTGCACTTCCTTTTCGAGATTATCGTCGTAAGGAATGCTCTTGATCCAGAGGGCAGGTTCATCCGAAAGGAAGGGAGGGGGGGAGAACGTAGCCTTTTGAAAGTTCGAGTAAACAAATGACGCTCAAACTCAAAAATGTCAATACTCATCACATCAGTATTACGAATTTTCGTTAGGCATTACCCGAAAATAAATATTTTCAGTCCTCCTATCTTCGTCAGGCAACAAGAAACGTGAGTTTGAGCGTCATTTGTTTACTCGATATTTCTATAATTCAAAGTAAAATGGTCAGATTCTTTACCTTTTGAAATTATGGATATGACGAAAATGTCGGAGGTGCAAAGAATGCAAAAATTCACAGGTAATGTACGTTTCCGAATGGCAACTAGAAACCAATTTTCATTTCCCGTTCGAGGAGTGGGGGTTCCTTGTCCAGTTCTACGGGTTCTCCTCTTCCTCTAAGAACCCAACCGTTCCGTAAAAGATTTTGTCAGCAGATCGTCGATTGTCCTAGTACTGAGCATTTTTTTTTGGGATCCGATCAAGCAGGCCAAATCCAAAACCAGACGTTAGACCTTTGTTTTTTGATGGTTGATCTTAAGAAGAACGCTTGAATATAAAGCTGTCAGGG
Organism: Lithobius niger; assembly: GCA_023313725.1. NCBI lineage: Eukaryota > Metazoa > Arthropoda > Chilopoda > Lithobiomorpha > Lithobiidae > Lithobius > Lithobius niger. The sequence goes on from JAHWFP010169984.1 coordinate 193,627, forward strand.
ATTACATCTTCAACTGTTTTAAGAAGCTCCGGAAGTGGGATACCCGAGGAGTCATCATTATCTCGAGTATAGGAAGCATTATCAAAGTAAGGATGACGTGATGCATCATCAGAATCACAATTAGATCGAGAGGGAAGATTTCGCTTTCGGTGTCTCATCCGTTCCCTTGTAGGTTTCGCTTCAGCATGTGCAGCGTCTTCTATAGCGGGAGTTTCTTTCGCTTTCGTTTCGGATCACATTAACTGACAAGTGACCAAGTGTTTCCCTTTCGTTTCAGAATCGAGAGCTTTCGCCCATCCATGAAGGGCGAGTGGACCGGAGAGAGAGCCGATTGACAGTTACGGCTGCCGATGCTAGTAGAGTGGCAAAGGCGAAGTTTTTCATGAGGGTCACTACCCATGCTGCGGGAAGAAGAGTGCTTTCATTTCGGGGTGCAGGAAGTGATGTCTGTAGAAAAACGGTCGACCCATATCTAAAGCGCCTTCGCGAGTGGCGACAGCAAACCAGTCGTCCGTAGAACCTTGGAGGCTTGTCGTGGTCAGAACACGGCGAAGCAATTTTCCGGTTGTTTTAAGCTCGCTCAAAGAGTTCATTAATTTCTGCTTTTGATAACGGGCCATGTGACGTTGACAAAGAGCGAGGTTAAGTGTCCAAAGCCGAGGTAACAGTTCTACAGCAAGAACTGACCACTGGTCTAGAGGATCAAACTTTACAGGGAAATGAGGTTTGCTTTGCTTGGAAAAATTAGTTTCTTTGCCCGGTGGGATTTAAGTCTTGACTTCAGGTTAGAGTATTTAGCCTTCGTAGCGGCAACTTCCTACCGTTAAGGATTTTTGATTGGCAATTGATGAAAGATTGGTGAGCCAAGGAAGAGAAATAGTTGTGGCTAGGTTCCAAGACCAGAAGCTGGTCTTGCGATAAATTGGCTTGAGTGAGCAGAAAATTATGAAAACCAATGAAAGTAGCTTCTTTGGATGTGAAAGGAAGTCCACAAGATGAAGCAGCCAAGGAGGGCCCAAGAGGGGCCGCAGGTGTCTTGGATGCAGTGCAGTCAAGGCTTAAAGAAAGAATTCCGGACGGATGTGGTAAGCCAACATCACTGGGAGACATGACGGCAGGCCACCGAAGAAGGCGCTTCTCGGGGAACACGTGAGCTTGCCCCAACAAAAAGAAGAGGGGTTCTTCCAGGGATGCCACATCGTTTAGTTTTTCACATTTTTTCACTTCACACGATTTTTTCCACACAAAAATTAGACATTTTCATATCTTTTTTTCCTGAGCACGAAAGTTCAGTGGCGGAATTCGGGAGAGTGGGCACATTGCATTTGGGTATCTCCTCAAACAAAGAACAACAACAGTCTCTCTGTACAAGTCACAGCGCTATCTACCGACAAAAAAAATAACCCGGCTCCTAGGCCAACGCAGGTAAATGAACTCAAACTGCATTTTGTCTTCATTCAACCGCAATGGAGCTAAATTTATTTATCGTTTCGCACGATGCAATTTTTTTTTCAAAAATCAACAATTTCACATTTTTTCATCAATTTGGTCAATTTTTCACACTTTCACTGGAGAGCTCAAAGTTTTTGGTTACTAAATACATTTGCCTTCTTTTACCTCCCCCCGTTTCTAGCGAATTAACTCGTGCCCGTATGCGTGTAAGAGGTAATTCACTGTAAAAGACAAACATGATTTTTCAAGAAATAAAAAAAAACCTCAGGAAATGCAAAGTTTTCCAACCTTGGACTTTGAAAAATCATACTTCCATGACTTTCCAGGTTATGCAGATCCTGTGTGAAGCCAGTTCAATAATAACTTTTATTGTGTCAACAAACCTTCTTCCAAAAAGGCTTCTTTGCTTTTTTCCATTCTTCATAGGTCTCATACTTCTTTACCTGAAAAATATTGAAATTAACTTTAAATAATATATTTTTCATCAGAAACAGCAAACTGCTATCCTCCTCCCTAGCCCGAGATGTTAACTTAATACATAATACGAAAGCTGAAAGTGAAATATTGCCTTTTCCTTGTTTTGTAGTATTAGGAGTGAATGTCAAGTTAAACCACCCCAGCACTACAACCCCCAGAAACAAAGATCCCAGCATGGATTAGTGGTCATCGTGGCTAAGCAGTGAGAGAGCTCATCCTGGTAGCTGGAGTTTTGCGGATCTGGTCGAACCCCTGGAAAGGGGACCTTGGCAAAGTCCCCGCCAGGACTGCCAGCCAGGGTAGCGTGAGGGGCTACCATGCTCCTTTAGCAACTATGGGAATTATTCTGGTTAATTCTAGACAATCTTTCGGCCCCTATGATGAATGGAGGTTTTCCGGTTTAAATCCCCGGTTGGCTCCTCCCTTTACGAGATATTTTTTCTCTCAAAAAAGTCTGGTAATGTTTCAAATTGAGCCGGTTCAGCCACATTAGCATTAAAATGCTTCGGCTGACTTAAGGCTCAAAGAAATTTATTAAAAAAAAAAATTGCCACTGACTTATGTGTTAGTGGGTGGCTAGTAGAGCACTAAGGAGTACGGAGACTTTATTAACATCTCCACTGAAGCCTAAATGAACTGAACACCTCACGTCGATCTTGGATTTAACGTAAATACAGCATGTAGTATGGTTGCCTTCTCCAAGGCAGTTGCTTTGTGTTACTGCTAAACAATTATTCTCTAATTGTCCTGGATTTGTCAGTATATAGACTCTCGATGAATAACTCCCAAGTTAAAAACGGATTTAAAATAATACTGCGTAAAGATACGCGTCTTTACTGATTGTTACTGAGAACAACAATTTATTGACTCGCTCCTCGTTGGTCCGTTGCCGCCAGACTATTGTTGGACATTCCAGGCAATTTCGAAAAAAAATTGGGCAACAATCATGACGACATGTATTGTTGAGGCATTGTTGGGTGATTGTTGTTGATTGTTATAAATGATCATTTTTCTTTAGTTTCGGTGATTTGGGACCCAGCTCGGGCTTTAAAAATACACCTACACAACGAATGGATTAATTTGCTTTCTTGTGACAAATTTCTCATATTTGTAGCCTTCTACTTCCAAAGGTGAAGACGAACTACCCCAACCAACCAACCAAGCATAAACTGAATCTTTTTAATAAGGAGAGATGGGAGGTATTGCGTTAACTGTTACTGGATTGTAATTTAGAATCGACTTTTTTTTTTGGGGGGGGGAGTTGTTATGGTTGCTTTTGTCGAGGGCTTAAGCCGTTGTCATGACTCTTCCTGATCCCTCCAACAAGCAATGCCTGTAGTCAGAGCCCGTTTATCTGTAAAGCCCCTGAGGCAAGCTTCTCCTGGTAACGAGAGTTGCACTGGTCATGGTTCATGCTGGAGTCTGATCATCTTGTTACTGGCTGCAATCTAACTAAATCATCATCAACCCATCTCAGCTGTTTCCATTCGCGTCCGGGCATCCGGGCACCGTCTGATGCTTATTGATCATCACCCTTTGTCACACTGGAGAAGCAAGAATAAATTATTCAACTGCGGTTTTATTGAATTCCAGGGACATTAAAAATTTGCTACTGACCATTGGACTTGACTATTTTCATCCTCGCAACCGAGGCAATGGGGGAAGGGGTATACAGGATTTAAAGAGACAGCTAATTAGGCCTAAAATAATAAGGTTTGAATGTGGTAACCTGACCTACCTTACTTTTTTCCTGCCCCCAATTTTTCCCCCTATTTACGCCTACTTTATAATGCTGCTTTGCAAACTGATGCCTTGACCTTCTCTACAGGAGAAAGGGACATCAATGTGAACACCCCCATTCACGGCTGCTTGAGTAGTTGAAACGGACTGCTGAAGACATCACTCAGCCGGTACGTTCTCGAAAATAAGCGGCACAACAATATCCATGGAGATCTTGTTACCATAATCATTTTGCTGTTCCTCCTCTTGATCAGATGCGGAACTGGCCTCATGCTCTACATACGTTTACAGTTGAAAAAGAAACTTCTTTCGAGTGACTGGAATCTGAAGGGGATGAAGTTCTTGCAGTAGTTACCGTTTTGTTAACAGAAGCCTTCGGTGACAAAAGTTTGGTGGTACCCTCCCGAGTCTTCAGTGAGAGACGAAGGTGCTTCGATTTGGGATAGCCTTCGCTGGCTAAGGTGATTTCAGATCAGACGAGTTTTAGAGGAATCAGGGGATGCCTTCGCTGAGACCTAAAGAAGGAATCAACGATATCCTTTTGGGCTGGAGACAAAACCTCTTCGCCCTTTGTTCTGGAATGACGACTTCTAACATCGTGTGGCGAAGGTGCCAGTGAAGGCCTAAGGGTATGAACTCCATTTGGACTTGTAGGTGATCAACTCTCCAGCGACCTCCATGACATCGGTACAATCCAAATTCCTCAAATTACTGTTGCTGAAAGAGGTCCGAGCCTCCTTGTGATGATCTGCGAAATACACCCCCCGCCCTCTTCTCCTGACCTACTTGGTAGGGGGAACAGAGCCATTATATGGCTAGACGAAATGGGCCCTCCGAAAAAATTATTGGGCTTGGTCGAAGGGACACTCTGTGCAGCAAGTTTCGGACAAACCGGAGCATTCAATGTCGCCTAACACGGGGGCTAAAGACAACACCTGAAAATATGTACATCATTTTTTTCTCTTTTGGGAAAAATAAAAAGTGAAATGAATAGAAAATAATCACTTATTAGGAGAAACCTTCGATAATTCCGAAAGAGATTAGCTAAGGAATGTAAAGAACTTAAAAAAATCCTACTCACTACTTCTTCAGGATCTAGGTCATCATCATCATCTTCTGCTGCTTTTCTTTCCTTAAGAAAGTGAACAAAACACAAAGAATCACAAAAATGTGGTTAACTATTTGAGACTGAAACCGAAAAGTGAAACATACGGAACATCACACCTTTTTTAGAAAGTCGTACAGTTTTGCGTCTTCATCGTCATTCCCTTGCTCGTATCGGCGAGAGTAACTTGAACCTGCGCTTGAAAAACCTGTGCAAAGAGGACATCCCTGAATGTTAAAGCTTGAGCTACTGTTGTTCTTAGCAAACCCATTCGTGCCTTGCGCACTAATGGATTCTGCATGGCATTCTGTAACTTATGGTTCTGCAACAAGGTATCAAATTTAACAATGACTGCATGCAACCCACTCAAAGGTCACTCCAGCAGCAGCCACACTTGGTCGGGACCCTTAATGTGCTTGCCGTTTCTTAATTTTTACTAGTCACTTAGTTAGCTAAGTATACTGAATGCAGTTTTTCAAATTCACGCAAAAGCCTCCACTACTAAACCTAGCGACTGACCAACTTTGGACTCATGCTACGTATGTTTACCACCGAAAACATACGTGCGCAGCATGTAGTTCTGCGCGGACGACTGGAGCAATAGCAACAAGTGAACAGTGGTTCAAAAATGGTGACCGCGTCTTCACCCAAAGATTCCTGCTTTCACCATCACAAAGGCAAACCGTAGATCACGGAGGGAAGCAAATCGTGTTGAATATTTACAGCACAAATCGTCACTAAAACCATGGAATGTTAGTAGAAGTTTTGTAGCCAAGAGTTGACAGGCATTAAGGCAAGCTGGATTTTTAACACCAAGAAAGAATTTCGGCAAAAGAAAACGAAAATTTTAATACGAATTAAAATTTACTATCATATAAATACTTACCTTCAGTTATCATGCTTAAATCACTTTATTTAAGCTTCCTCTGTTCAATACAATTTTAAAACTAAGTTTTAATATCCTAAAGAAAAGTTGCATGGTGCACTGCTCGTCATGGTGAAGCTTGGCCGTCATCTTTGATCTCCCATATCACTTTTAAGAAAAAACTCTTTCTTGTTCTGTGATGCGGGGAGGCGGGCGGGTTCTACTGAAAGTAAGTATTTATTTGATAGTAAAAAGAACATTTTGCCGGCCCACAGGCAGGCCGGCTAAAAATGGTTTCTTTTGCTGTAGAAAGGACTATACCTGTCATTTTTTGCATTACTGTCTCAGTGATGCTGTTGGTTGTTTGAGACTTAAATCGCCACCTCAGTGACCCAACCGCGCATGCGCGGTCCTCCCTATATAACAGCGGTGTGTATTCGACTTTGTATACGAGTCGTGACTGTGATACAAAGGACGGTTGTAGGGAGGTGTGGATGGAGATTGCCCATTCGGACGGTGGGTTAGTCCCGGGAATTCACAGGAAAGGAGCCACGGTGGTGGTGCTCCAAAAAGGTTAGTGTGGGAACGACCGAAAGGCCGATGGATGGTGGTTGTTCTATCGGACGGTGTGTTAAATGGTCGTATCGGATGGTGTATCAATTGGACCCAAGGGGACCAGGGTGTTTGCAAGAGTAGTGTGTGGTCAAGGAGAAGAACGACCGTAAGACACGGATGAGGATAGTTACCCATTCGGGTGGTAGGTTGATCCTTGGAACAGACGGAAGGGGAATCCTGGAGTAGTTCTTTCCTAATGGAGGACATCTGGTGGGGGCCAGGGCGGCCGGCAGACAGGTAAATGGAGGTAGTCTTATCGGACGGTGTGGATGGTGGTCCTTTCGGATGGAGTAGTATGATTAAATGACAGGTTACAGTGTTAGTTGTGTTTAGTTTATATTTTAAAAATGTTGTTTGTTGTTGTTGCCACGGAGGGCGTGTGAGCGTAGGAGGTGACGACCGGAGGGCAGAATTGAAGGAAGTTGGCCATTCGTGATGGCAGGTCGGTCCCGGGAATGTATGGGAAGGGAGCCATGATCTTTTCAGTTCCAAAGAATAGCGCATGGTCGAACAAAGGAACGTCCGAACGGCAAGGTAGATGGTGGTTGCCCATTCGGACGGTGGGTCGGTCCCGGGAATGCACGGGGATGGTGCCACGTTGTTTTCAGATCCAATGAAGGGCGAGCGGTCTTGACAAGGAACGACCAAAAGGCGAGATAGCCACGCTGTTTTCAGTTCCAATGGAGGGCCGGTTTTACTAAGGGACGACCGAAAGGCGAGATAGCCAATACGGAAGGTGGATCGGTCCCGGGAATGCACGGGAAGAGAGCCACGTTGTTTTCCGGTTCCAACGAAGGACGGCCAACTTTACTAAGAAACGACCGAAAGGCAAGATAGCCAATACGGAAGGTGGATCGGTCCCGGGAGGGCATGGGAAGGGAGCCACGTTGTTTTCGGTTCCACCGAAGGACGAGCATCCCATCAAGGAGCGACCGAAAGGCAAGCAGCCAATGCAGAAGGTGGGTCGGTCCCGGGAATGAAGCCACGATGTTTTCAATTCCAACGAAGGGCGGGCAGCCTGATCGCGAAACAATCGAAAGGCGAGAAGCCAATTCGGTAGGTGGAGCGGGCAAAGGGAGAGAGGATCCCGCAGTTGCGGACGAAGGCGAAGAACCAACAGAACGAGCGGCCGTTCATGACGGCGGCTTGAGAAAAACTGATAGCGAGCCCGCCTAGCCGCCGCTCTTATATAGGGAGAACCGCGCATGCACATACACGGTTGGGTCACTGAGGTGGCGATTTAAGTCTCAAGCAACCAACAGCATCACTGAGACAGTAATGCAAAAATTGAGGGGTTTAGTACTTTCACAGCACAAAGAAACTTAATTTTAATGCGTATTAAAATTTTCGTTTCTTACTATCTGCAAAATACTTACCTTCAGTTATCATGCTGACTCTGTCGTCGCACACGGTGGCCATGATGCACCCCGTGGTGCAAGAAATGGATTAATGTTCTACATCTAGTTATCGTATGAAAAACTCTAGAAAGTACCCATCTTATTAGGTGTTTATCTCCACCTCTTCTCACTTTCTGAACGTCAGACCAGCTACCACATGTCTTCTCACTTCATCACCTCCTTCACACCCACTTGTAACTCTGAGATAGTGGGCTATGAAAGTGGTTGTTTTGCCAGGAGCAGGCCGCCACAACTTCGTCCAGAGGTGTGCCGCACCCGTACACCCATGAGGCTGCTAGAGCTCTGACCTCGTGAGCCCTCTCTTCGTCTGGCATGTCAACATGTTGTGGCACTAGTTTGTAACCTCGCCTGACGACTTTACATACCCATTTGCCACGTTTTACGGCGACAGTCCCAGTTGCAAAACTTTGTTTGCACTGCAGTCCACATCGAGGAATATAGAAGTCGGAGGGGTTTCTTGTACCGTCCAATGTTCGCTACCCGTACAGTAGCCTAGTCTTGGCTCAATAGTGCCTTAATGCCCTGACCGGGCACTGGAGTCTCTCCTCTTTGCCCTCTGCTACCAAGCGCCCCTACGCCTTATTAATGATTGGTCGTGGTGCCTTGTCAAGCTTCAAGTTCTTCGTCCTGAAGTGTGCGAAAAAGGAGAGAGGCATTGACAAGTACCCCTGGAAAACCGTAGTGAGACTAGTCTGCCTTCTAGTTGATTGCTTCTACTACTGAAGCCAGCTTCCTCGCAGTGACCTCCGTCCTCGTGACTAGATCTTGAATCGCCTTCATACTCTTGTCGATCCTCTCCGGACAGAGGCATACCATTGTAGTCAGTAGGTGGAAACTTGCCCACAGAAGATGAAAATCTGAGCCGGGACGAGTCTTTTAACTTCTCCCAGTTTACCCCCAAACCTAGAGACTGGAACAATCGATGTTTTCTTTCAGATGAAGGAGGAGCATATCCTAGGATATGTGACGTAACAACCAAATCATCAGGATCCTCGTGAAAACATACGGAGCAGTGGCGAGACCGAACGGCAGGGTCCGAAATTGCTAAGACATTCCTCTGGACATGCAGCGGAACAGATGCTCAACCGAAGCATGAAGTGGTACATGAAGGTACGTGTCTCCCAGGTCTACCGAGAATGTGTTCCTCTTACTGGAGGGCCTCCCTGATCGAGTCTATGGACTCCATTTTGAAATAGTCCTTCAGGATATGTATGTCGAATTTCCGAAGGTTGAAGATTAGTCTCGTCCCGGACGCCAAAACTCCTCTGGCTCTTGTGTGACGATCACTGCATCCTTGGAGTGGAGTTTCGTCACCTCTGCTTGTAGGTCCATGTTGAATGAGACGTCGACCAAGTCCTGCAGCGGTGTCAATGTGAGTCTTGGTAATGAATGGACGGGTGGCACGTACCCATGGCGAACGGTGTCCAGGACGAATGCGTCGTCGGTAACTTGCTCCCACGCAGCCACGTGATGCATGAGCCTTCCTTCCAGCAGCCGGTGATCGGGGTAAGCCCTTGTCCGACGACTGAAACCAGAGGCCCTCTCCCTGTTGGAGGGTGCGGGCTCTCCAAAGGACGAACTGTTCCCGGGCTTGGACTATGGTGCACTTTGTTTTGGCTGTGCACCTCTTCCTCCTCTTGGGCCTTGCCAACTTCCCAGACTAGCGTTCGCTGAACCTCTGTATGGCTTAGCCGACGGAAACTACCTTCCCCCTCCGGTTTGCGCCTGTGCGGCAGCCGGCGCAGGGGTAACGCGCTTCGACTTGTCTTTCAACTAAGGTGCCATGTTGAGGAGTTTCACCAAAAAAAGTTCTTGTGACATATGGATACGTAGGAGCCGCAGCTGACCCGCTGCATCTATTGGTAAAAACCTGCTAAGTCCAGAAACGCTTCTCCCTTCCGGAACACAAGAGTTTAGTAACAGACGAACCAACCAATTGATGGAATCTTTATGAAAGGAGGAAGCTCTCTTCAGGATATGCAGTATTGTCGCGAAGCTCAGGTTATTCCAAAACGAGGGCGTCGTCGATAAGGAATAAGCCACCGTGGTCTGGGCATTTGCTCTATTCCCACAACGGAGAAGCAACTCGTCGTCCTCATACTGATGAAAAGGGACATGGATAGTCGTAGGCATTTTTAATACCGAATCCAACCCCATAGCAGCACGTTCGGTCACATATCCGGCATCTTCAAAAGTCCCATATCTCTTGCGATTCGGTGCTCTTTTACCCGACGCTTTGAAGGTCTTGGCCATCTTGGGGTCATGAGGTGGTAGTTGTTTCCCAACTGCAAAAAGTTTTGCCACACTTGCAGGTGAGACTTTCCGCGCTGAGCAGCTGACGGAACGCCACTGCTGCAGATTGTGGTAAGTGGATCGGCTGTTTCTTGCGATTCCCTTCGTTTATTTAGGTCTCTAGAGGTGGGGGTCGTCCTCGTTTTCAGGTTCAGGTTGGTATGCCTTGCCAAACTTGGTGGATGCCTGTTTTTCACTGTTGCCTCCGCAAACACTCTTCATGGGATGACGCCTGGTCCTTCTCTGAAAGGATCGTCTTTGTCTTCCTTGGCCGCAAGAGGTGTCTCTTCTTCTTCATATTCGTACTCCTTTTCGTCACCACAGTCCTCAAATTCGTTGAAAGGTGGAAACTCTACTTTCCGTCTTTTGATATTGACCCTTGTCCTGACTCGCTCTCAACGAGCGCTTTGCAGCAGAGCCGTGGGAATGTTTTGCTCCCGTGTTACGGTGTAAGGAATGAGACCCGTTTGCGTCATCTTCTACCGGGCGACGTGGCGATCCCTTGTGCTTGGTCCCAGTGTCCCCTGCACAAGCAGAAATCGACTGGCGGTCTGGAGAAAGAGACTCGTGAATGGATGACACAGGGTGGCCAGGTCGCCCATCTTCTGGGGCAGTCCATCTAGCATCGTCCCCATGGGGCATGCCGCAAGGGTACTGGCGGCGACCGGTCAACTGATGGAGACTCGGTGACCGCTGGCGACTGATATTCATCCTGAGAACCTTGTCGTATTGCCAGCTCCTGTGCTGGCTGGGAACACAGCGACTGGACGACACCGGCATCACGCGTTTGGTAGTAAGCTCACTCGCGCTTCCTAGACTAGCTGACGCTTGTGAACAGCCTGGTTGCGCCTCGACAGTTAATTGGTTTTCCTTCTTGACATGTAAGAAAGATTTTGTAAGGTCGACAAGAGCTTCGACATTTTTCTCTGCGAAGCCCGAAACGACAGCAGCTTCTGTATGCAACTGCACGGAATTTGCCGTCGGGTGCACCTTCGAGCCATGTTTCCTATTGTCTCCGCCGCTTTTCCCGGTCCCAGGGGAGGCTGGGCGTCTCCCCCCCCCCCTCCCAATTTCTCCTTCGATCTGTATTTTCACGAGGAGTGGCTCTTTACCTTTGGTCTCCTCGGGTTTTCTCCCAGATGAAGAATCTGCGGTAATCTTTCCGTTCCCAACCCCATCACCGTTGCTGGGTGATTTTTGGGGCGGGTCGGGTTTCGATGGCTTCACTTTACTACTGGCTTGTTCCTTGCTCGACTACTTATCAGATTCACAAGACTTGTCGCTTGACGCTTTTCCTTTATTATCACTTGGTTGGCTGTCCACTGGCGACGATCCCACCAGAGAGGCGGTCGGTTGGGCAATGCCCGAAGCACCCGTAAAAGAAGCGAGGCCTACTACTCCAAGTCTTTTTCGTGTTGAGACATTAAATGGGGCACTGAATGGGGGCAATCAGACTATTGATGGAGCTCAAAATATTCGTTTACATGTTTTGCTTCATTGTTTCAAACTTTCCTTCTACATTAGAATTAACAGGGTTCGTACACCAGAGACGAAACCATTTTCAAGGACTTTTCAAGGCCAACTTGAAACCGATTTCAAGGCTGTTTTGCACACCAAATTGTTAAAAAATTTTTTAAAATAAATTCAATCTTTTTGCTAGCCTGTACTCTATAATTGAATAAACATCACAGTTAAAAGTTATTTTGTCCCCTATCACGGGACAAGTTGCCTTTCCATACCACACTTATACGTGAATACAAATGAAGGCAGATGAACTATTTTTCATTTATGAATTTAAGCATAAATTGACTGTATTTTATCAAACATAGTACGCTAACAAAATTCAAGGCCATTTCAAGGCTATTACAAAAAAATGCCAATTTTCAAGGCTTTTCAAGCCATGAATTTTTGGTTTCGAAATTTACGGCTTTTCAAGGAATTCAAGGCCGTGTACGAACCCTGAATTAACATTGGAAAGGATCGTAAACTGCACTGTGTCAGTCTTGGCATTAATTAAAGTTGCCGCGGCATCTCGGGCCGCATGGATGATAGCTCCCACTGTTTCCGGGGAAAACACAGATTTATCTTGCGGCAAACAGAAAAACATCAAATTTTCAACGAATCCCTCTTCTACAAACCTTAAATATTTTTATTTAAGCAGTACAAAAAAATCTGCAAACAATTTTTCTCTATCTCCTTAGAAAATGTTCTCAGTTTGCACAAATCACTGTATTTGCAGTCACTTGGATCCACACTTCAGGTTAGTAATTTGTTGAGCGACCCCTTCAACAAACTGAATAAATAAACTAAAATACAAAACCAAGAACCCCACCCAGCAGTAGCACCGGTGTCCCAGTCCCGCAGTGTTTTTTTAGCATTATGGTACCAAGTCAAAAGAGCAAGATGAAAACACAAGTTTAAATACCTGTCTCCAGTTGTGGATATAAATATCATATTGGTGCAAAGAATGTTACATTAAATTTAAACTGCAACAGTGCATTCCTACACCATATTTCTTTTTACCTTCTGTCATACTTTTACCTACTTTTTTGTACTTGTATAGTTGTATTTAATTTATTTTTTGGCACACCTAACTCTAGCCGACGAGTATCGTTTAAATGACAGCCTAACATTTTGTAACACATTAACTTCGCACAATTACTAAGTAAACTGATGACAAACCTAGTCACAACCCTTCAAGATATAAAAGATAAGGGGAAAAAAAAAAGACTACAGTCAAAGCTCGCTATAATGAAACGTGAAACACGATGTAACAAAAAACAAGATTTTACGGAAAAAATCTGATGTTTGATTGGCAGTAATCATTTCTATCCATTTAAAAATAAGCTATAACAAATTATTATATTACAAATTATACATTGTAACGAAGTAATTTTCTTATTCCTACTGAGTTAGACCATAGTTAGACCAACTGAACTATCAACAAAAAATTGAGGAAATAAATTAGCGGTAAGAACAACTTACAAGTTTCGTACCGCGCGCTACAGCTGTCACAATTACTCACATCTGGCAATGTGTTTCAGCGACAACCCGTGTCTGGGATGCAGTGTAGGCCTATCTTGCTACGACGACGTGTTGTCTACCTTGGTATGATGTCAGGCAAATGAACATTTAGTTGAAATAACAGCTAGCGAAAGAATTGTTGCAATTTGAGAATGATTTTAACGAACAAACAACAAAATTTTAACATTCTATGAACAAGGAAAGCGATGGCCACATACAAAACTGATGCAATAGGAAGATACTGATGCTGGAAAATATCGGCAAGCGGTGTTTACTGTGGAGTGAGTACGACCTTAAAAGTTCTATGATTACACTTCACCACAAAGAAATGGAACAAAAACCCTGTCCACTAGTATTTTCGGTGGAATAATGCAGCGTCCACCTTCATCAAAAGACTCCATGCAAAAACGAAAGTGCAACAAGGTTCACACGACGGCTTCTGGCCGTGTCAGAATCAGAATTCAAACTTCCGTATCTGACATGACCTGAAGCCACGTGAACCTCGTTATCGTTTTTGTATGGAGTCTTCTGATGAAGGTGGGACCCAAAATTCAAGTGTACAGGATTTTTGATTATTTCTTTGAGGTGAATTATAATCTTTGAACTTTTGATGTCGAAGCTGTTTTATTTTAACTGGTTTTAACAATTAAGAAACTAGAGCAAAGAACTGTTTTAAGTAAGTTTGCAGTTTTACTAAATTAGAATATAAACAAATTTTTCATGCTTTCTCATATTTCGTTAAAAATGTTTATCGAAAATGTGTTACGACGAAGTAAAAATGGTACCCCTGTTAGTTTCATTATAACAAGTTTTGACTGTACGATAGCACTTAAAATTTGGCCTACAAAAATTATTAACATGAACAATGAGGTGCGGGGAAAAAAGTGACGTATTCTAGTTTGTAACCTGATCGGGAAGAGGACTGGTTGCTGCCATTTTGCTCTTCCCGTTGATGACTGGTCCAAGAAGAAGGCCTGGGCTGTTTCTCCCACTTCTTATTTTCAATGCTGTAATCGTTGCAAGAATTTTCCCTTTGCCGGGGCTGGTAGTAATTGGAATGATTGTTCTCCTGGGATTGTTCAGCAAAGCCAAAGGGCCCACGAGTATAGGAAAACCCTGATATTTGAAAGGAGTGAGAGAATTCAGACCAAGTCCAATGATTTTGAAAATTTTGAAACTGACCAATTTCTAACATATTTTGCATGCGTTAAAAATAGTAGATCACAGTAATTTGTTTTAATGGTTTTGTTTACTGAAGGACTGGTTGGCAAGAATGGAAAATTTAGTTTTTGCTACTCCATTTAAAGAAAATTGGGGCTGCACAGTTTAAGATTTATTCGGTACTTGACCAAATAAGACCATTTTGCCAGCCCTCTGGCCCGGCCGACTAAAAATGGTTTCTTTTATCTAGGAAAACATACATAACCTGTTAATTTCGCATTCATTGATCCTCAATGTTTGTCTCCCTGGAGGTTTCTTAGCTGCATGTAACCGCTTGCTCGGGAACCCCACTGCTCATGCTGTCGCAGACCTCCTCTATAAAAGCGAGAGCGTGACGGCTGTCGGCAATTATTTTCTTCTCAATATGTCGGGCAGTAACTCGAGAGGGGAGGCAGGGCGGGTGTAGGTTATTAATGTTTTCCTAGGTAAAAGAAACCAATTTTTTAGCCGGCCGGGCCAGCGGGCTGGGAAAATGAAGATTCTCCCAGAGAATTGTTCTCGCAAGGAGAATCTAAGTTCTCTGAGTGGAATCCGACGAAACTGTGTTACAGAATGGGATACCTTCCCTTGACGTTTTATCTTACTAATTTGCATCAAATTTTACTCTAATTTATGCAATCTTACGTCACTTCCGGTCGCCTCCACGCTATCTCCCGTCCCTAATACCTCACTGTCGTTCTTTGTGGCTGGCTGGAACTGCCAGCGCCAGGGAGGCGGGCGGGAAATAAACTGTAACACAGATTCGTCGGATTCCACTCAGAGAACTTAGATTCTCCTTGCGAGAACAAGTTCGCTGGGAGAATCTTCATTGCTCCTTCGCAGAATCCTCCTCACTGTGTTACAGAATGGGATAGATTAAGAAGACGTGGCGCTGCCAGCCTTACCTGTTAGTTTATCTATTTCTCCCCTGTAGTCTCTGGAGCAAATCACCGGCTAGGCTCGGTAGCACCTCTCTATTGTAGTGAGTGGCGAACACTGAAGTCGAGGCCCAATTTGCCATCTCCATAACTTGCGACGCAGATGCGCCGCAGGCTCTTGCTGATGATGCCACTGCCACACGCACCGAATGCGTCCTAAAATGGCTTGTTTCTATCCCCGCATCGTGGAGTACAGCACAAATCCATCTTGCCACCGTCTGCGTTCCAATAGGCTTGTGTGGCTTTACATATGACAGGAAAAGTTGAGTAGGCCTGGTCACCGAGGTCAGTGCTTGCATGTCCCTCATTGGCGCTGTCAGCCGAATGTACGATGCCACGTACCGTATTGCGTCGAGAGTTGTGTCAGCGTTTCGCTTCATGCGGAGCACCAGAAAAGGCGCCCCACTCCTGCATGTTTTGTGGTCACGTACCACAAAGACGGCCTCGTCCACCCCAAAATCGCACCATTCCAGACTTAATTTTGCCAGTTCGTTAGCTCTATTTCCAGCGCAAATTGCCAGTAGCATTACCACCTTAAACGTCAGTTGTTGCAATGTCAGGTCCTTAGGCAGATGCAGTGTCTGCAGGTACTTCGCAAGCCCCACATCGCCACGTACCGTGGCGTCGGTGGCCTCCTGTGGAATAAGCCTCAAACAAAATGCTTCATCACCAGTCGTTGTGCAACCGTCCCAGCTTGGCTTTCCACCTGGAATTTTGTGATCACTGCAAGGTAACCCACTTTAGTTCGGTATTGGAGGCTCTCTCGGAACAGCTTCGCTAAAAAATTCATGCACACCGCCGTCGATGCTGTCCACGGATCGCAGTCACTTTGCACACATCACTCTGCCCATCGTCTCCACTTATAGGCATACACTTTCTTCGTTGCATCCGCAACATCCGACTGCAGGATTTCCCTCGTCATAGTAGGCAATTCCATCTCATGCTGCCGACCCACACGGTCCGTTCTAACTCGATCCGAGTCAATAGTGTTCAGCACAGTCGAACCCTGGTTCGACCCAACTCCACATACGACACCATCACCACTCTGCGCCGTCGCAGCTTTTCGACGCGCCTCATCCCCCGCCGGGGGTCTCAATTCCAAAAAAATCATAATTAACGAAACAAAAACCAGCGCCAGCTCCCGCCCTGCCAGGTGTGGAGGCCCTTCCTCGCAACTTATTGCCACCTGTCACCCTGTCGGGATCGCGAGCGCCATCCCCGACCTGGGCGAAACACCCCCCCACCCACGACGGGTGTTTTGCAATCCTCGCCTTGGCTGCGACGTGGCTCGTAGCGGCCGCCTCAGACTGTGCACGTTTTAACATTTCTGGTAATGGCTCTCCAAAAAGTTCATTCAGCGTAGGCGGACATGCAACCAATTCTGGGCGTATATCTTCTGAAAATGCATATTGCAATCGGTCACGTCTCAGTCCGTTCATAGACAACAACGCCTGTATTTGTAAAGTCACTGCATCAACTACCGTTTACGAAAGCTGGTCCTGCCACGTGCTTGAGTAATCAACAGGTTTCATTCCACAGAATTGTAACACCCTCAACAGCGGTAGCATCGCTCCAAACATTTCCGACTCAACTGATATTAATCCGCTATCGATAGTAGCCAGCAGCGGATGCTTTTCACGTAAGCGTGGAAACAACGGTGTGTGTGGTGGCACTAACTCTCTCTGCACGTCATCAACAATATACCGATCCACGATCGACGTTCGTTCCTCGGGGGCTAATCTAATATTTTTGTTTTTATTCCACCACGCCAGGACGGGCTTGTCTAATTTCCAAACAGGCGTCTTTGTCTTGATGGCCTCCGGCCACAACGAATCTTCCAATTTGCCAGCCACCAACACTTCTCCGGTGCAATCACCATCATTACGGGTTTCTCCTCGGAACTCCCGATCACCCAAAGGTGCAACAGAATCCTACAAATCTTCACCGAAATAATCATCGCCACCCCA